>CAJVPV010003637.1:0-11015 GCA_910591835.1 Acaulospora morrowiae | reverse complement strand
ATTTTTTTTCTTTTGTAACTTAGATAGTTTACCATAAGCAAGCTAATATTAAACTTATTGATCAATTGATCATGTGAAAAATATTGTTACTTTCTTTATGTATAAATTTTTTAATTTTACAATAATAATAAAGCAATAATGTTTACCTATTTAAATAAATAAATAAATATATATATATATATAACTTGATTTTATTTGTATCATAAAGTTTTCAAAATATATTAAAAATATTTTTTTTATATTTTCATTAAAATATATATTTCAAATTTATATAAAATTGATAATTATTAATTGTATTTTTTAATTTTTATTAATAAAATATATAATTATAGCTAAAAAAACTTTTATTGATATTAATATTCAAATGTCAACAGTAAATGAGATTCAATTTTTTTGTTTTTTGTAACAATTTTTGTATTTTTTTTTTATTGACCAAATAAAATTTTATTATATTTGTTGGTAATATAATTTGTTTTGATAATTGTTATCAAAAAAGATTTTGTTTATATTGATCAATGTGTGATGTTTTGATAGTATGAATTTGTTTGAATAATTGATAGTATTTGATTGGTTGGTTTTGAGATATTGATTAATTGACAAAAGTAAACTGATTGCAGTTTTTTTGTGAAAATTTTTTTGAAAAAAAGTTTTGGATTTTTTGTGGTGCAGCAAATTATACTATGCAATAGTAAGAAATAAACAATGAATATATTGCTGGTTTTTCAAGTTAACAATATAAACATTTTTAAAGTATGATTTGGTTATTTAGTTTATAAAGAAAATCTCCAAGAAAAAAATATAATTATTTAATAAGAAATATATATTTGTAAGAAGTAAAAATGGAAAAAACTCCAAAAAAGATTTATAAAAAAGTAACTGTTACAGGTCTTTTCTCATGCAATCCAAAGAAAAAGCAAAAACCCCAAACTTGTTTTTCTTTAATCAAAGGCTTTATCCCAATATACTAGTATACTTCTTTAATTTTCTTGAGATTCTTGTAGTAAAGATAAATGATGTGTGAAGTGCTTTGGAAAGTTAAAAGACAAGAAAAATATTTGTTTCTTTAATTTTGAAAGATAATTACTAAAAAAGAAAATTTTTTAAAAAAAAGTTATATATAGGAAAAAGTTTTTTAATTATTAATGTTTATTTATATTTATCAAATAAAAATCATTTATTATATATTTATATTTATTTGTTTATTAAATTTACAAAATAATAAGTATTATTATTAAATTTACAAGATAATAAGTATTATAATCAATAATGTCAATAGTAATTTGATATTTGCTAAAGTAATAGAAAAATGGAGTAAAAATTAAACTATTTTATTTGTAATTGAAACAAGTCATATCCAATGTTTTGTACATGTTACTAAAATAAGTATACAAAAAGCTTTAAAAAAAATTAATGATAAATTAAAACAGATAATTTATAATATTTAAAAATTAATTAATTTATTTATTTTAAATTATTTATATATAGCTTTGTGAATTTATTATAAAAATTTGATTAGGTTTCAATGTCAAGAAAAATTAGAAGAAGTTTATAAAATATTTAAAATAAAAATTTTAAAATCTATTTTGAATATAAAAATTCAATAGAATTCAACATATGAAATAATTATATATGCTATCAAATTAAAACAAATAGATTGATTTAATTTTTTAAAGTTTATACAAATTATTTAAAATATTTCTATTTTAAATAATTAAATATATTGTATTTATATATACTGAATTAAAAAAATATCAATTTAACAAAAATTATTGAAAAATATTTAAGCAAATACAAGAATTTCTTATATTTTTTTAACATCAAAAAATCTTTTGGATAAGGATTTTCAAATATCTTTGGGTGTAGATCTCCAGAGGTCCTTTGTTATTGTTAAAAGACTTTGGAGCAAAAATTTATATATTAATCTCTAGAGCTCTTCAATTTTGTTTTAATAATAATAAACTATATTTATATTTGTATATTATAATTTAATAAAATTCAATTTAAAATATTTAATTAGCTTATAAAATTATTTTTATTATTATATAGTTTTTATTATTACATAATTTTTGTTTACATTTATTTATTTGTTTAAATATTTGCTTATTGCTAAAGTCCTTTTTTCTAATTTACTATTTTCCAATAATAGTTCCAAATTGTTTTCAGTATTTTCAAAGTCCTTTGAAGATTCTTCTATAGTAATAATTTGTGGATTAGTCATTTTTTTTATCTTCACTACTTGAATTTTCTTCTTCAAATCCAAGTCCTTTTTTGATTTTCTCTTAAAAATATTATTAGCAATAATTTATAATACTTTAAAAATTTTTAAAATTCAACTTATTTTTTTCTATTTTACTTTTAATTAATATTTCATTTATCAAAATACTTTTATTATTTGGATCAAGAACTATTTGATATAATGCAATAGTGAATACCACTTGTTTCTTGAAGGCATTTCCTTTTAGCTAGACTTTTTCAAAAATATAAACCATCATGCTTTATAACTTTCCTTTTGGACATTTGTGAAGATTTTTAAAGTATTCGACAGTCTTCCAAAATTGTTTCTAGGTCAAAATATCAGTGGCAGTTGTATTTGTATTTATTGTATTCAAGTATACTTCGCCAAAAACTAAAAACATGACATTACAAACTTTTGAAGCCATAGTTTCACAGAATAATCAATGTTGTTTCATAAGTATTTAAAGCAATAAGATATTAAATAACTAAAGAACTAAAGTTATTAATATTTATAAGAATTACCATTTGATAAATATGCTTTTTATAATATATTTTTCAATGTTTTCTTATAAAACCTTTATAAAACTCTAAATGTTTTTGTTGAAAAAATTCCTTGGTTGTTTGGCAAAAATCTTTATAGTCTAAATATATTTTTTCAAAAAATATTTGTTTTATAATATTTTTAACCACATACTATTTAAATAAAATATAAGTTTTCAAAGATCTTTGAAAAAATTTAAAATAAATCTAATCTCGATAAAATCATGTTTGATTATTAAATGTTGACTTGTATGAATTTTATTTTCTAGATGAATAATCTAATTTTCTATAATTTTTTGTCATTCTAACAATTGATTGATTTTTTTATGAAGGTCTTTGTAGAACTTCATAACTCTTTCAATGCTTTTATTAGGAACTAAATATATAAGTTAGTATTTATTTTAAATTATAACAAATTTTTAAATATACCTGAAGTTTCTTTGGACATTCTCTATATTGGTGTATCAAAAAAAAGAGTTGAAAATATATTGTCTAAGGAATCTCAATTGCTTCTGAAATATTTTTGTTTTCATTTTGATAGGAGTTAAGAATCTTCATTTAGTAGCTGACCCTTGGATTCTCTGAGTACTCTTTACCTTTTAAGAGGATTTTGAAGTACTTCCTTAACTTTTTTCTTTTTCAGTAGAACCAAAAATAAGTTTTTGAAATATTTTATACATTTTTTGTTTTTTGTTTGATATTAAAAAAAAGTAAGAACTTTAGAAATCTTATATAATACAAATTCCAAGAAATTATTTCATATTATGATTACAAACTTTTCTTTATCACATTTTGAAAATTATATCATAAATATAAATTATTAAGTTATTATATAAAAATGAAATTATTTTATTGACATAATTATTACAACTTATAAATTAAATTTTTAATTAGTCAAAATTAATCAATATTTTATTAATTAATTTTATGTATTTTCTATATTTCTTTGAAGGCTTTCAAAATAAATTACAAATGTCAATTTTATTAATATATCTTTTCAAAACATTTCTCTTATATAAATATATTAACAAATATATTTTAATTGTGAACTCTAATAATAAATCTAATAAAGATTCTAATAAGTCAAAGTTTTTTATTATTTCAAATTGTATTGAAAATATATAAAGCTTTTCAAAGGTATTTTTATAATATTTTGTTTTTAATATATATTTTTTATTTTTTTTTTGCTAATGGATATTAAATGCAAGATATTTATTAAACTTTCATTTTTTTGTTATTATATTAATGATCTTTAACATATAAAGTAAGTAGATTAATTCTAGTCTATTGTAAATAAAGTTGATATCTTTAAACCTTTAAAAATCCAAGTAGGGAAAAAGAAAAGATAATAAAATAGCTAGCTACTAGTTATATTGTAAATCTTATATATGTGCTTTATAAGTAGTAATAGTGCAGTACTTGGGTTTTGAATTGTAACCTGGATCCATATAACTATGTGGTCAAAGAAAATATGATTAAAAATCATTGATCTTGTTTATATTGATAACCCAAATACCAATATAACATAATTGGTTTATATTAATTTTTTGATAGAAGTAAGCTGCTTATAATTTTTGTTATGAAAAATTTGAGAGCTGAATAAGACAAAAAGACAGTCCTGTGATTATTCTTTTTGAATAGTATATGGAATAGAAGTATTGTCAGGTATTCAAAATATAGTTGCTCATAACTGCATACTTCTAATATACTGATTAGCAATCTAAACCCTTAACAAAGCAAGTTTTTATGTGATCAGTACTGTCAATTAAATTTTCTTTTTTTATAATCTTTTCTCATATTTGACTGACTTGACATGTAATTATTGATTATAGAAAGATATACCTAAAGCTTTTAAAATAATAAAACCAATAGCTCTATTATAATCCAAATCTTTCAATCAGAGTAAAACTAAGTTAACCTTTTTTGTGTTAAGTTTTTTAAGACAAGAAAAGAAATCTTGAAAAAAAATTTATACTTTTTAAACAAGTAAGATATTAACTTAAGTAAAATTGATGGCTTGGTTAAGATAGGAAGATAACAAACCAAAGGGTTGATAAAATGAAGCAATAAAAGAAAAAGAGATTTAGAAAAAAACCTTCAAAAGAAAGAAAAAAAAGAATAAATTACTCTCATGTTTGTGATTATCAGACATATATAAAGTCTCACAAAGAAAAGGTTGGCTGCCCTAAAATCTTTCTAGTCCTTGTCTTAAACTATTGTTATGTGTAGAAATTGATCTGCTTATGCTTTCCTAAACATATATGTTTTTTCTAAATATACTGTCAGACAGTTAGTGAAGCCTTATATAGTGTTAGCATATTTCAAACTCAATCTGCTGCAAGCTCTTACCTTTAGCAAAAAAAGTGAAATAAAGAGAAAAAGGGAGAAAATTTTTTAAAAAGAAAGTTTTCTGATAAAATAGGATAAGTGGAAAAATATTTTTAGTACTTGTTTTTAATATTTTATTTTATTAATTAATAATAATTTATTTTTAAAGTTTTATAGAGAATTTAAATTCTCTCAAAAATAATTATTCTTTAAATAAAGATTCTTGTAATAATAATTTATTAAAAGATTATTTAGATAGTTATAATTCTTTGAATTCTTTTAAAGATTTCTTTAATAAATTTTTCAATAAAGCATATGTAAATTTAATGATATTTGTTTTAAAAAATAAACTAAATACTTTAACAAGAAATAAAATAATTTCTTTTTTTAATAAATATTTTAATTTATTAATTAGTTTATTATTAAAAAATATTTAACAAGAATATAAATTTATAAATAATATAAAATATTTGAATTTAAATTATTTTAAAACTTGTAACCTGTGGATTTATAGTATAGTAATTAGTACTTTACAAGTTACTGTAAATCACAAGATATCAGTTTATCTATACATGTTGCTAAAATTTATAGATCTTTAATACAATTGATATTATTAGCAGTAGGATCAGATATAGGGATGAGATCAGTACAGGTCATGTGATGCAGCACAATGCATCAGTTTATGCATCAATATAGGGAGAAAAGTTTAGGAAGTCTGTTAGAGATTTGCATAATATAATGTAAAATTAGTGGATGCATTACAAGTAATATAAATAGAAGTAAAATAGCCAGTAGCAAGTTAATAATTGAGAGAGAAAATAATTGTATAACCAAATCTGTATTGGCACAATGATAATTAATAAACTTACCTTATCAAGATACTTGTCACCTAAAGAATTTGATAGTAATCAATATTAAACCTATTAGTGAAGAATTAAGTCACAAGAACAAGAAAGAAGAAAGAAAATTAAAGAATTGTTATGCCAACAAGTATCTTTGATATTGCAAGTGACACGATCCCTAGTATCAAGTCAATAGCAAGCCTAATTCTGGAAAGGTAACAGACTTGCCAGCATTAATAACAATATAATTATTTGACACAATTAATTAAGTCATTATTAAAACAAATAAATAATTAAATTATAATACAATTATTTTTAAAGATTTTAGAAATTGAGTCAATAGTAAATAATTTATATCACATATATAAGTTTAACTCCTGGTAAAAATGATTAAATAAAATTAATATAGTATTTGATATTATAATTTGTAAAAGTATTATTTTTCATAAGAAGCTATTTTACTAGTTGATCTAATAGGTATTGAGATTGTGATCTCCAGAAAAGATATTGTGATACAATAATTATCCAGTTAATGTTATAATAATTATTAGAAGTTGCAAGGTATATAAAAACTTGTGTATTATTACATAACAATATAAAATATTTCTTATTTCATTGATCAATAATTAATTATATTAAAAATATTTTGGAGATTCTTAATAACTTTTAAGATTTTGTGAAAAAATTTGAATTCTATATTAAAATAATCTGGTAATTAAATCATTTTGTTAAATGGTTAATTTTGTTTTACTTATAATTTATTTATTTATAGAATAATAAAAAAAGAATATATAACACTAGTTCAAATTGAATTATTTGGCTGCTAAATTATATTTGATTAAATCCAAATTTATTAATAAAAGTTTATATCAAAGTTTTATTGTTTGATCTAATTTATATTATTTAGCACTTAAAAAAAACACAATAATTTAATAAAAAAAAATATAACATTTGGCATAAAAATAATTATTTGGCAATAAAATTATTTGGTAAAAAAATATTTCTAGTTAAAAAATATTTGACAATAAAGTTATAACATTCTATAATAAAAATTATAGTATTCAGAATAAATTTTTATTATTTAATTATAAAATTGACAAAATTATTTAGTATTATATACTTTAGTAAAATCAAATTATATATTTTTAATAAAAAAATTATATTTATAATAATGTTTGGCAAAATTAAAACCATTCTTTCCCATACATAACATTTTTTTTAAAATTTTTTTTTAAGTAATCCTTCAAAATTAGAGAAAATATTTTATTTGCTTCCCAATATCCACAAGTTCTCTACACTTCTTTAACTTTTACTATCAAAAACCTTAAAAAACCAAAGAAGCATATTGGTGCATCAAGATAGGACCTCTGGTCAAGAGTAAGTAAGCTTGGAGAACTTGCTTTTTTCTTGAATTGTATAAGGAAAAATTTATAGCAATTGCTTCTTTACAAGTTTTCCTTGGAGTTTTTTCCATTTCTATTTCTTATTAAAACACTTCTTATTAATATACAAATACTTTTAAATATTCATATTCCTGACTGGGAGAACTTTATTTCATTCCAAAACACAAATTCTTATATTAATTTTGTTTATATTACTGGCCTGAGAAACTATTGGTATATACAAAAAACAACTTTTATCATTGTTCAATATATTTTACTATGCCATAAAAAAAACAAAAATTCTTGTTCAAAATTTTTTTTTCAAAAACCACAATCAGTTTGCTTCTGGCAACTGATTAGCATTCTATCTTTAACCAATTATACATTACCAAATATTCAAATACATTTATTATACCTGCTAAAGATCAATATAAACAATACCAAAAATGAAAATCCATTTAATCACATAATCTTATTCTATTAATAAACATCAAAACAACAAACATGTTCCATCAATCATCAATTCAAAAAACAACAACACAGCTCTAATTTTGCAAATCAATAACTATCATATCTAAACTTATCATATTTAAACAATTATTCAATCAATTAATTATTATCACCATGTTCTATCAACTATTAAGGCTATACATATATGTTATTATCACAACTATATATTTTGAACAATAGTCTGGCCAATCACAAAAGTATATTCTTCAATATACTCAAACAGATTGGAACTACCAAAGTGATGCACTAAATAAGTATCCTTAATTATATAATTTGTTTTATTACCATATATTCAAATAACCATTCAATTAATCAACTACTACCATTACATACTGGAAGCTATCAAGAAGACATGTTATCATCATTACTATATATTTTGGACAGTAGCCTGGCCAATCGAAAAAGTATATTCTTCAATATACTCAAATAGAATAGAACTATCAAAGTGATATACCAAATAGGCATTTTTAATTATATAACTAGTTTTATTACATTTCTCACTTGTATAATATTAAATATAAAATTTTTTTTCTTTTTTTTTCAATTTTCTTTTACTTCTTATTTTATTTATGTCTAATTAAAAATTCTAAGTAAGTAAATATAGGTTATTCAACTATATTTAGCATATATAATATTGTTTTAAAATTTTTTTTTTGATATTAGCTAGATATAAATATGTAGGCAAGCTAGTATTTAACTTGTTATATTTTTATACACAAGAGATGTTATTTCTTTCATATATGTTGTATATATAACTTTAAGTATAATACCAATAAAGAAAGAAATAATGTTTATCTACTGAAAAAAAAAATAATATAATATTTAACAAAATTTAATTAATACTTAATAAATTTATTAAAAATATAAAAAATATATAATTTGAAATAATTATTCACTAGTTATTCATTAATTATTCACTAATTATTTATTAATTACTGTATATTACTATATATAATACCCTGGATATACATGTTTTCTTATTACCATAAAAGAAAATTTGATCAATAATACAATTGTGAATTAAATATAATTTTCAATTACTTACTAATTATTACTTAGTAATATGAACATAATATGGTTTTTGAAAAATGTCTAAATTAAATATAAATACATGTATAACTCTGAGTATTAATTAATTTATCCCCTAATAAATTAATTAATATCTAGAAAGTATTTTACTAGAAGGAAATAGTATTAGTAGAAAAATATATCATTACTATAAAATTAAAAATACTATTGTCTTACTTATTATTATATTAATATATCCAGATAATAATCATTTATCAATCAACAATTTTCTTGAATACTACTTAATATTATTAATAAAGGTAGTATTTGGAGGTGTATTATATACAGTGGTATATGGTAATTATTTAATAATTTTTTATATATTATTTATTAAATTCCTTCTTTATTTCTTTATTCTAATCTTTTTAATTATAGTTTTTGTTCTTTTCTTTTATTGATTTTGCCATGGCTCTTATAATTCATAAAGATTTTATAATGTCAAGTTTCTTTTGCTTTGAAGTGCTTTTTTGTAGTTTTTGTACTTCTTGCACTTCTTATACTTCTTATAATTTTTTTTTTGATTTTTTTTTTTAATACAGCCCTCTGAATTTTGCCTATTTGTGTACTTTCTCCAATTTAATACTTTTTTCTCTCTGAATACATAAGTGATTCCTTATAATTAGATATCTTTCGTCTTTTATATTT
The DNA here is from genome assembly GCA_910591835.1 of Acaulospora morrowiae. Classification (NCBI taxonomy): domain Eukaryota; kingdom Fungi; phylum Glomeromycota; class Glomeromycetes; order Diversisporales; family Acaulosporaceae; genus Acaulospora; species Acaulospora morrowiae. The sequence continues at coordinate 1,465 of CAJVPV010003637.1, read as the reverse complement.
TTTTATCAATTGTTTATTTTTTTTACTTTGTTCTATTTCTTGCTCTTTATTTTCTGATTTATAAGCCCAACTTAACAAGTTTTTTAACAAGATTATATTTTGACAATAAGATTTACTATAGTTTTATTTATGAGTTGGTTGAAATAATTAAATTAACTTTGAATATTTATTCAAATTTTTCAATAAATCTTTTAATTATAAATAATTAATAATAAATTAATTATTTAGTATAAAATTATTTATTAAAAAATATCTTATCAGAATGCCAACTATAGTTATATATATTTATTTTTCTCTTATTATTATTTTCTAAATTAGTTTTACTTTTTTTTTTAACCAAATAAACTCTTGATTCTTCAACTATATCAATTAATTCCTTCTGATATTTTACAATATTCTTGAATTTTTTATTAATAAGTAATTGTATACTTTTGATTCTTCATGCTTTTTTTTTTATTATTTGAATTTTCTTATAAAATTAGGAATTTTCAAAGACCATTTGTTAAAGATATTAATAATAATTCAATAATTGTTCAAAATAGCTGATCAATATGAAAGATGTCAAATTAGAATTGAAATCTTTGATTCCATTATGTCATCATAAAATATAAAAGATTCATTTGTTTTAGCCTGATTTGTAAATCATAATGAAAGTATTAATTTATATTCAGAACAGATTCAATTTTTTTTCACTTATTTAATTAACTTATCAAATAATGTGGCAAAATACAATTTGGCTTTTATTTAATAGTTTAAATCTATTAATTTAACAAATATTAGGTTTTATTTTGGATTCAAAAATGATATGAATGTTAAATTATAGAATATAAAATTTTATATAATTAGACACAAATATATAATTTCTATTTACAATATACAGTATATATATATATTTTTAGTCTCTAATTAGATTGCAAATAAAAGCATTTATTAAACCAATTTTTGAAAAACAATAATACAATATATATGGTATTATATTAAAGCTAAATTGGCACAATTTTACAAAACACCCATTAATAAGTTTAGATTTGTATACAATTCTTGAATTATTAATATCAAGACCATCATGTTGCCTATATAATTTAGCTATTTACCAACTATTTCACTACAAGAAAATAGATTTATTTAAAAATGTATTTCTAAATTAAAGATAAGGACATAATTCAAATGTTTCCTATTATTAAAAAAATTATTTTTAAATATAAAATTAAAAAAAACTATTTATAAAGATTTTTTGCAATTTAAACTACTTAATTCAATTGTTTTTTAAATTATATTCTTATTAAAGTAATAAATAAATAATTATATATCTTCAAAAGTGACATAATTGATCTGTGAAATTTTATATACTAAATAATTTAAGGACTTATCCTTAGATTTATTAAGCTATTACTGCATTATATTAACTCATCTATTTGATCTTGGAGAAAAAAGAAACCAGTCCAAGAGGGAAGAAGGAAAACAT
>CAJVPV010003636.1:0-11018 GCA_910591835.1 Acaulospora morrowiae | reverse complement strand
GAAGAGAGAGAGGAAAGCGCTTCTTTCAAGAAAATTACCATAAAAGGAAATTTTCAAGAAATCAGTGGTGAACGGGTAAGAGTTTTTTTTTTATAGTTATGAAGATATTAATTATAAATTATTAAAATTATATATAATATCTTATATTTTTATTTGTTTATAATTGATATCTTTGTAATGAATGATTCAATTTAAACAAAAATTTTACTATTAGATTTTTTTTATTGAGAGCTTTTGAATAGTATAATTTTTGTTTAAATTGAATCACTGATTACAGAGATATTAATTATAAACAATTAAAAATATAATATATGTATAAATTTTTATAAATTAAATTTATTAACCAATTAAAAATTGCGTCACTATTTTGGCTTTGTGGCATAATTGCGACATTGTGACATAATTGCAACAAATCATATGATTGTATCATAATAAAAAATAATTGTGACAAAATCATATAATTACATCATATTAAAATAATTGCATCAAATTATATAATTGCAACAAAATTATATGATTGCGTTATATTAAAATAATTGCAGCACAATTGTGGTATTGCGTCAACTATAAAAAAAATTTGTTTGACTCAATTATTAAATTCTTGATTTTTAATTGCGCTTGACTCAATTCAATAATTTCTATCACATGTATACTAGAGTTCACAGTTAAAATATATTTGCTAACATGTCTTATATAAGAGGAATGTCTTGAAAAGGTATGTTGATAAAATTGACATTTGTAATTTATTTTAAAAGCTTTTGAAGGAATCTAGAAAATGTGTAAAATTAATTAATAAAATATTGATTAATTTGACCAATCAAAAATTTAATTTATAAGTTGCAATAATTATATCAATAAAATAATAAAATGATTTCATTTTTATATAATGACTTAATGATTTATATTTATGAAATAATTTTCAAAAGGTAATAAAGAAAAGTTTGCAATTATAATATGACATAATTTCTTGGAATTTGTATTATATAAGGTCTCTAAAGTTCTTACTTTTTTTTTAATGTCAAATAAAAAACAAGAAACATATAAAATGTTTCAAAAACTTATTTCTGGTTTTGCCAAAAAGATAAAAGGAAAAAGTCAAGAAAGTACTTTGAAGTCTTCTAAAAAGGCAAAAAGCATTCAGAGAACACAAGGGCCATCTACTGAATAAGGATTCTTGACTTTTATTGAAATGAAAACAGAAACATCTCAGAAGTAATTGAGATTTCCTGGACATTTTTTTGAATCTTCTTTTGACATACCCACATGGAAAACATCTGAAGAAACTTCAGATATATTTAAAAATTTGTTATAATTTAAAATAAAATACTAACATATATATTTAGTTCCTAATAAAGCCATTGAAAAAATCATGGAATCCCATGAAGACCTTCATAAAAAAATTGACCAATTATTAGAATAACAAAAAATTATAAAGGATAAGATTACCTATCTAAAAAATGAATTCATGCAAGTTAACATTTAATCACCGAACATAATTTTATTGAGGTAAGGTTCATTTTGAATTTTTTCAAAGATTTTCGAAAACTTATATTTTATTTAAATAGCATGTGGTTAAGAGTATCACAAAACAAATATTTTTTGAAAAAATATATCCAGACCCTAAAGATTTTTGCCAAACAATCAAGAAATTTTTTCAGCAAAAACATTTAGAGTTTTACGAAGACCTCACAAGAAAATGCTAGAAAATATATGAAAAACATATTCATCAAGTGGTAATTCTTATAAGTATCAATAACTTTAGTTCTTCAGTTATTAAATATCTTATTGCTTTAAAAGCTTGTGAAACAACATTAATCACTTCAGAAAACTATGGCTTCAAAAATTCGTGATGCCATATTTTCAGTTTTTAATGAAGGATTTTTGAATACAATAAATACAAATGCAGCCACCACTGATATTTTGGCCTGGAAACAATCTCAGAAGACTGTTGAATGTTTTGAAAATCTTTACAAATATCCAAGAAAAGAGATACAAAGCATGATGGCCTGTATTCTCAAAAAAGTCTGATCAAAGGAAGATGCCTTTGAGAAACAATTAGCATTTGTTATTGCAGTATGTCAAACAGTTCTTGATCTGAATAATGAAAGTATTTCAATAAATGAAATGTTAATTAATGTGAGTTTTTAAAAAATTTTAAAGTTTTATAAATTATTGCTAATAATATTTTAGGAGAGAATTCAAAAAGATCTTGGATTCGAAGAAAAAAATTCAAGTAGCGAAAATGAAAAAATAATCGATCAACAAATTATTACTATAGAAAATAATTCGAAGGAATGGAAAAATAATGAGAATAATCTGGGACAACTACTGGAAAATAGAGAATTAAAAAGAAGGACTTTGGCAATGAATAAATATTTAACTAAATAAATAAATGTAAACAAGAATAAATAATAATAAAAATAATTTTATAAGCCAATAAATTTAAAATTGAATATTATTAAATTTGAATACATAAATATAAATATAGTTTATTATTATTAAACTCTACAGCATCGTCATTATGGGTAGTCTCAAATCCCAACAGTCCAAATAAACACTAACTATATAACATAATCAGCAAACTGTTAATCACATCACAACAAGAAGAAAACATTCTTCAATTCATCAACAACTTTTCCATTTCTCCTTCCATCTCTACATTTCAAAGAATTGGCTTCTGTCAACAGTACCATCTCCAACTTCACCAAAGCAAGATTTTTGCAAACAGTACAAAAATTATTCCAACCAATTCAGGACACCTCCTAAGAGATTTCCTTCATATAATAATAGATATCTTGCACTGATATCCATCAAACTGCATCATGAAAATAAGAAGTAACAAAAAAATTCTTCAAAAAGTATTCAACTACTCAAAAAGAATGACAAAAATCAACTTTGCTCCAATAATATTAAGAATTAATAAACTAATACAAGACAAATCAATTCAAATCAGATATATCAGTTCCAAATCCAATCCAAGATTTGACGACACTTTTCAATGGATTAAGCTACCACTTCACTTCTCTGAAAGTTCTTTAATCAGCAATCTGCAGTTAGGCAGCAGTGTCAGATGGTACAAGAAAATCCTAAGCATTACCAAAACCTATATAATCTGTGAAAGCTTATCAGTTCTAAAAACATTTGGTTACATCCACAAACCCCACAGCCTCAAGATTATCAATAAATCCAATCAAGAAATAAAGAATTCCAAAGCCAATAAATATAACGATCTTATTGCTTTCAGAATCAAATTGTTTTCAGAAACTCTCCCTACAAGAGAAAACCTCCACAAACTATATCTAAAACAATACTCTGATCCATATTGTTCCCAGTGCAGTCTATACATCGAGAACATCAAATATGTCTTCAAATGCTCATTAGCTTTAGAAGATATTAGCCAACTTATCAATACCATCAACAATATTTTTCATTCCAATGGTAACCACAAGCCAATCTCACATGCCTAGCAGTTAATAGAACTGGCATTATGGTTCCGAAAATTGGAATCAAATAGAATCGAACAGAATCACATGAGGTTCAGAACACTATTAAAAATGATGGTGGGGTATACCCCACCTATTAAATTTAATATAAACTTAAGAATCGAATACAGAATCGAAGAGAATCATTAGGATCCTTAACTGGCATGCAGCATTACTGACAATATCTTTTCTACTATCAACTTCTCCAACTGGATTGAAGCTTCAACTGAGACTTTAACTCATTTATATAAATCAATCTGGATATCTTGCTGCGCCACAGCAAACACTTTTCTTCTTACTGGTATCAAATGGAACAATAACTCCTACAGCAATATATCAAAACAAGTGACCAAAAACCCAACTAAATCCAAATCTCTCAACAACTCCTTCACTTCAATATCAATTACTATAGATTTATCTATATTAGTAACTGATTCTTATATCCAAAGCAGATTTAATTTTACTAAGTGCATTTCCAAATTAATTTCAGATTATCTTAATTTTCTTCTATTTAATGCTAAGTAGGTAATCATAGCTGTTCAGAGCCTCTTAACAAGATATATTGTTTTAAAATTTCTTTTCAATATTAGTCTAGTGGTTATTGTAGGCAAGCTAGTATTTAACTCGCTATACTATTACATATGAGAGATGTTGTTTCTTTTACAATGTATATCTATTACTATATAAATTAAATAAAGAAATGATGTTTACCTACAAAAAAAAAAAAAAGTTTATTATTATTAAATTAAATTAAAAATCTCTGGAGTTTAATATATAAATTTTCATTTTGGAATCTTTTAACAACAACAGAGGTCCTTCAAAAATCTACACTCAAAGATCTTTAAAGATCTTTGCTAAAAAATTTCTTAATAATATTCCAGTTATTCTATTATTTACATCACAATACAATTATATCATACAACAATAACATCACCAAATATTATATAATTAAACCCATTGAGTTACATATGGCTTGCGCAGTGCCGACATCTAACTGAAACACCTAATTGTATTTAGAAACCATATCTAACAAAAGTTTCAATTTTTTTTTCTTCTTATTCAAATGTTTTACAATGCTGGTGACCTTGCTCCAAATATTTTTTTATTTTTTTATTTTTTTATTTTTTATAACAAATAGTTTTTCAGGTTTTTCCTGCTTAAGAGTTTTTCAGATGATATATTTGTTTAATAGGTGGTAAGCTAATATCTATAGCAATATAACTTATATCTTAGTATTAATCATATAACAAATTAAACTTTTACTTTATTAATAAAAATCATGAGTAATGTTTCACTTTAACATTAAAAAAAAACTCTCTTCTGATTATGTCTGTTTTGTTAAAAAAATTTTTTTTTAGATAATTTTAAATAAAAAAAAATATTTTATACTCTTTATTGCAAATAAGTCTTAGCTTAAAAACTCAAAAATCTTCAAGATAACTGATGCAGTAGAATAGAACCTCTGATTAAAGTTTATTCATGTTTAGAAGTCTTACTTATTTTTCAGTTGCATAAGAAAAAATCCATGGTAGTTTTCTATTTTTTTGTTCTCTTGCATTCTTACTTTATTATGAAAACTATACATATTATCACTATTATACTTGTTAAGTTAAATACTGTTTATAATACATACTCAAACAGAGTTAGTTAATCTACTGTTTGTTTCAAATCAATTTTCAATTACAATATCCTAATGACACTTGCTGCATCACTACAATTCTCACAATATTTTTACCTGGTCAAAAAACTAAAATCAGTTTATCCCCTTCAAATAATTAACATCTTATAATTATTTAATCAGATTTTATATAAAAATCAAAACAAAAACTGAATATGTCCAAACTGATTTTGTATCACAACAAAAATTATAACAACAAGCAATATCATATGTATTTTTTTATCTATAATAATCAAAAAGCTAGCAAAATGGAACCATATACCTGTCCAAAAGCTTTCTTAAGGAAATACTGTAATTGGATTTTTACTTATAGATTTTATAGTTTATTTGACTTAGTTTTAATTTTAGTTATATTTGTTATTTTTTTTTCATTTATTTTATATTGTTAAAGGTAAAAATAGTAATATAAAAAGATAGATAAATAAGGAAAAAATAATTAGATCTATTTGATATAATAAGTATATTAAATATATCAGGTATATTAGATATATCAGGTATATCAAGTATATCGAGTATATCAAGTATATCAAGTATATAGCAAAGAAGTATAAAAGTAACAAGTAAAGCAATTGAGAAAAGGGTTGGTTATTCGATAGAACTATAATAAATTAACAGATCAACAATATATACTCGATCAAAAATATACATGCCTACTTCGTAGAAAGACAATTCAACAAACATTACATGGCATAGGTCAAATCAAAGCAACAGACTCGCTGTGTCACACTACAACAATATTCAAAAATCAAAAGATTTCACAAAATTTTGTTAAGTAAGTAGGTATAGCTATTACTTCACTATCTGATATTTTAATATTGCTTTTGAAATTTTTTACAATATTAATTAGATAGTAATCAAGTAGGCAAGCTAGTATTTAACTTGTTATATACAATATATTCAAGAGATATTGTTTCTTTCTCAATATATATATTCTATATACAATAATAAATAAAAAAATTATGTTTATCTACTGAAGAAAACTCACCTCTAAAAAAATTATTATTATTATTATTTTTATTAAGTACAAAAAATTATTTTAATAATTAATTTAACTTTAAATTTGGTTGAATTTTATTAAAAAACCTAAATTTTTTAAAGATTTTAAAAAATTTTTAAAAATAATTTATATAATAAAAATATAAATTAATTATAATAACATTTATTAAATATAATAATAGGTATTTTATAAATTCTTATAAGTAAATACAATAAGTTTAATATTAGCTTGTCTACAAAAACCAAATAACTAATATTGAAAATAAATTTTAAAACAATATATCTTGTCAAGAGATATCAAGCAACTATATCTATCTACTCAGTATTGGAAAAAATAAGATTAATATAATTTTGGATTAGTTTGATAATATATTTAAAAAAGTTAAAGTTGTTTTGATATAGACATTTACAATTAGGGTAAATAGGTCAACTGTTATTATTGATTCTTGTATTGAGGGAGATTTTTATAAGTTTGATTTGAAAATTGTTTGATTGTTTTTGATTATATTGATAGGAGACTTTTCTTTTTATTTTATACTATTTTGTGAAAAGATATTAGCCATAACATATCACAGTTTTCATATAGTATTATATAGTTGTATTAAGTTTTCAATTGATACTTAAGTTCAATTGTTAAGATTCAATAGAGAAAAAATATTATCAGTAATACAATATGTTAATTTTAACTTGCTATATATGGGTTATCAGTTTTAAGGCACTATTGAGGTAAAGGATAAGATTGGTTTGTTTGATAATTTAATTAATTTTTTTTAAAACTATTGAATATTTAATTAAATATTATATATTTTCAATATGAAGTTTATATTATAAACAGTAAGGATCTGGATATTGGTTTGGATATTGCTAGTAAAGATTTTCTTATATAAGAAGAATTCTTGATAAGAGCTTGATATGAAAAGCAAATAAATAATTATATACATGTTGCTGAAATTTGTAAATCCTTGACAAAATTGACGCAATTAATTGAGTCACTATTAAAACATATAAATAATTAAGTCATAATGCAATTATTTTTGAGAATTTTGAAAATTGAATCAACAGCAAAATAATTTATGCCATATGTATAAATAACTATATTAGTTGTTTCATATATTTTTTAAAGTTTTATGATTTTAAATCAATATTTTCATATAAATTTATTAATTAAATATTAATAAAACTTTAATACTATATTATTTGGATTTTAAAAAAGATATATTTAAAATCTTATATTAATTGAATCATTATTTATTAAATTATAATAACAATAAAAAAAATAAGTTTTTTTGTTATACACTGTATGTCTTATTTATATTTTTTGTTATATATAAATCAATCAATTTAAATTTTAAACTTATTATTATTTAGAAATTTTAGTATAACTAAAAATTTAAAATTAAACTAAAATAGATAAAATTTCTTAAAAAAATTAGAAAAAAGTTTATTTATTAAAAAAATAGATAAAAGGTTTAAAAAAAATAATAAAGAGTCTTAAAAATATATAATTATCTTTTCTAAAATCTTGATTTTTCGGAAAAAAGAAAAAAAGTATTGTTTATATGGATTTTTTTTCTAGTAAAGTAGTTTTGCTTTTAATTTTATAAATAAGTTTTTCTTGCATTTACTTGTAAAAATATTAAAAATTTATTTCAAAAAAAAAAAAACAAAAGTTTCTAAATAATAATTATTAGAAAAAGTATATAAACTTTATTATAAAGAAATATAAAATTATTTTAAAATATTTATTTTTTGAATTAATAAGAAAATCTATAAAAAAATTTTTTTTTTTTTAACGATTGGCATACATCTTGTTTTATTAGGTTATTTTAAATACAATATATATAAATTCGTATTTACAAATTTATCACTGCTAATTCCCAAATAAAACTATTTAAGATTCCGATTACCCTTACCTATCAGTTAACTTATTGTCTTCCATTCTTCCTATATTACCAGAATCAGAATCCTGATCGCATAGGTAGAGTGCTAATGTGTTAGGATATATGCCTTCTAGTCCCGCCCACCATCCAATAAATGAAAACTCGAAGAACCATCCTAATACAATTAACCGTAAACTAAGCCATATCCAACAAGGAGTCTTTGTGGCTCTAGCTATGGTCACATGAAAACTGTGTTGTTTTTTTTATAGTCTTGTGGACTAAAGGGGAAGAAAGTGTGCTCCATATATGAAAAATAGGAGAAATCACCAAACTTAACAATGATTATCATAAAACTACTGGATGATTGTTACATCACTATACCTTTCTTGATATTACAATCCTAATGCCATTGAATCAATGTATGAATTGGCTTCTTATAAAAAACAGCGCATGTTAGGTTATGGTACTAGATATCATCTTGAGACAGTCCGGTTACCTTCACCTGAAACTAAACTTGGTATCTTATGATAGCGATCAAAAGATGCTGATCCATTTTTTCTTATTTGAGGTTTCCATGTTAGCCCTTTGGAGAATTTGAACTATTATCTTGTAATCTGACCTGCGGAGCACTAACCACTGTGCTATAGACCCACAGGTCAAAAATCTATAAAAAATTATTAATATATAATATATTTATATTTATTTATTTATCTCTAATTAAACTGCAATTTTATATATTTATTAATTTATAAATATAATAATATATTAAACTCTAAGACTTTATATTAAAGCTAAATTATATATATTGCAGAATACCAATTGACAAGTTATTTTTAGATTTGTATATGATTACAATACCTTGCTTTTTTATTTTCTTTAATTATATTATTATTGTTATATTGTATAATAAGAACATATAAAAATATATAATGTATCTTATTTATCTTTTTATTATATATTAATTAGTTAATTCAAAGTTTTAATCAATTATTAATTAGAGATTTCAATATAACAAAAAATTCAAGGTCAAATTGAAATAGACAAAATTTTTTAAAAATTTTTAAAAATTTATTAATATATTTAAAAAAGTTGTTACAAATATTTGATTAGTAAAAAAAAATCATATATTTATATTTACAAATTAGAATACTAGTTTATTTACTTGTCTTTAATAAAGATATTTACTTATAATAAACTTAAGATTTTTATAAAATATATTTACTAGTGATCTCTTTTTTTTTTTTTACGTTGATAAATATCAGTTCTTTATTTTCTGTGTATATTAATATATAACAATGAGAAAGAACCTATATCTCTCACAATACATGAGTTAAATATTAGTTTACCAATAATATCTATCTAAACTATATTAGAAAAGAAAGTTTAAAACTAATATACTGTTTAGATAGTTGCACGACAGGCCATGCAATTTATAAGAAAAAGAGATAAAGTAAAAAAAAATTCTAGTACATATTAATATTAAACAGAACTTTTCACATCATAATTTTGGCTCATGCAGTTATAAGGACAACGAGAGGTTAATGTGGATATGTACTTCCTAGTAAATGCTCTGAAACTGTAATCTTTGGTTAGCACAAACTATCAAATCTAGGGGCCTCAATGGCCAAGTAGGACGTGACTCCAAAATCTCCTAGTAGATACTTCAAAGGATTCGGTTGGCTTAAGCTGCCAAATCTAGGGGCAAAACTGCCAAGCAGGACGCAACTCCTACATATTTGATAAGCCGTTAACACTTCCAAAATAAACTTATATATTAGTGTCCACATTATCACTTTCTTCAAAGTCATCTGATTAATATTAACACGTGATAAGAAGTTATTGATAGTTGTTATTGTTGTTGGTGTTGTTGTTGTCAGTGTCATTGTGGCTGTAAATAATACGATTTTGGTAAAGTGTGATTGGTTGAAATATAATGTTGATCTTTTAATAGGGGTAAATTAATTTCGGTTTTTTGTTATAAAAGGGAAAAAAAAACCAAAGTGTTTCTGTATATATAAGTGAAAAAGATGTCAAACCAAAGGCCTTTCTTTATATAACCTTCATTCACAAGATACTCAATCTTGAGGAATTCGACCAAGAGTTCCATTCTTATGTAGCTTGAGTCTTTACAACCAAACTCTTGAAGTTGACTCATATGTAACAGGTCTTTAATGTATGAAAAGCTTGTTGTGTTGGTTTTGGCAGAGATAATTCTTTGTCTTAAAAAAGAGAAACTGATTTTTCATCCAATATGCCTAGACCTTGACCTTTCCGCCCGTAACACCTAGGACTATTCAACCTAAACCTCTTAGGCTATAGTAGAAAGGGGACAACCAGACTTCTTTTCTAGAAGAGATTTTTTATTCTTGATAGTGGTAAAGGAAGGAAAAAAGTTTCTTTGAAAGAAAAGATAACTTGACAAGCCCTCAAATTGTCTCGTTAAAATTTCCTAAAAAGGAAAGTTTTTCAAATATTAAGGGGAACAGAAAAGAGTTTATATTTAAAATATATTTACTAGTGAACTTTTAAAATTCTAACAAATTTCTTTTTTTCAATAAAGTGTTTTTGCTATAAACCAAATAAATAAATTTTAAATATTTTGTTACTAAAATATCCAAAAAATTTTAAAGAAGAAAGGATAAATAAGTAAAAGAAACTTTTGCCTTCAGAAATATGTGTTATTAAAGAAAATATTTAAACTTTATTATTGAAAAATAAAAAATTTTCCAAAAACATCTGTTTTTTTGAATTGACAAAAGGATCAGTGGAAAGAGTTTTATATTAAGTATTGAAATATATATATTACATAATAAAAAATCTTAAATTATAAATACATACCTAATTTGGCGTTATTTCAAATACGCGATAAGCATTTATTTTAATGAGTATTTCGTTGTATCAAGATAAGTTTAACCTTTATTAGATATCGCATGATTTTCTACTCGCTAAGCCACTCAAAATTCCATAAAGCGATTACGCGAC
>CAJVPV010003635.1:0-11021 GCA_910591835.1 Acaulospora morrowiae | reverse complement strand
TTATAAATTTTTATAATATTTAAATAATTATTAATAGAATTATATTAAAAAACCAATTTCAAAAAATTATGAATCACACTGTATATTATAAAAAGTAAAACATTCAAATTTTAATTATAAAAATTATATATTGATCTTTCAAAAATTTTTAAATTTTTTTTTCAATAATATTTATATTCTTTAGCTTTGAAAATTAAAATTTATGCTTATTCAATTAATTCATTATATATTAACTTTTTATGGTTGAATTTTTATATAGTTTTATAAATTTAATCAAATTTTTTCTCATATATATAAAAGATTTTTTGTTGTTATATATATATTTTAATCTATTTTAAAAAAATTTTTTTTTGAATTGTGTTGGTATTAACATTTGTTTTTTTCATATTTTATTAAGAATTTATGTATATTTATAAATACTTTACTATTTCTTTTTTTAAAATTTCAATAATTATATATTTAAGCAAAAATATATAATAAAATAATAAATATTATTATTAATTTAATTGGTAATTTGATATAAACTATAATTTTCTTTTAATAAAGTAATAACATTTGATTATATTTTTTAAAAATAATTGTCTTGAAATATTTAATTTATATAAAATTTAAATGAATTTTTATATTTTTACAAAAAAATATCAAAGTTATACAACAATAAAATTTTATTAATTATATATATATATATTTTTGTAGGTAAACATTATCACTTTATTAATTGTAAAATTGTTTGAAATTTATACATGAAGAAAGCAACAACATCTTTTATATAACTAGCTAGTTAATAAGTCTAATGCTAGCTTGCCTATATGAACTATCTTAGTGGTAAGAAAAATAAATATTAAAACCATTACACATCTGAGATAGTGCCGAGCAGCTATGAATACCTACTCAGGGTTATTGATGAGATTATTAAAGTTAGTTATTAAATTTTTGTAACATAGAGTAGAATTGTAATTGTTGTTAATAAATTCATTTATAACTAAAGATAGAAGATCCACCATTAGTTCACTATCAGAATTTGAATTAGATCTGAAGTTTGATACTTTCTAGTTTGAATTTTTTAGGTTGATGTTAATGTTGTTATTGTTATTATTGATCTTTGGTCAGTGGAGATTCGAATTCTATTTAATTCCAGTGATAGGAGATATGTTTGCAGTATTACACCTTGGTTTTTAAATTAAATTATAAAGTAACGTAAGACTTTCAGAAACTGTTTTGGTCCAGGTAATAGTATCTGCTGTGAAGTGTATATTGTTGATAAGACTACACAAAAGTTTGACTACTTGCCAAATATGATCTATTGGTTTGTTACTTTGGTCTAGATATAGGATGCTATTTATACTGTTGATAATTCAAGCTATATGGTTCTCTGCTTCGATGCATTCGAAAACATGTCTGATATCTTCAATTCTGAGCTTATACTTTGGGCAGAAGTGGTTTGGATACTGTTCTGGATATAGTTGATTAAGGTAGACTCGTGTAAGGATCCTAACGATTCTCTTCAATTATGTATTCAATTCTCAAGTTTATATTAAATTTAATAGGTGATATATACCCCACTATCATTTTTAATGTGTTTCAAATCTTATGCGATTTTCTGCGATTCTGTTTAATTCCAATTTTCGGAACCATAGGCTTGTATTGGAAGTATTTCTAAGAAAAATTTAATTCTGAATGATATGAAATCACTGTAAGTTGTTTCATATACCTCTGATTTGCTTGGTGAATTTGGTGAGGAATTTCAGGTCATATGGATTTAAGACTTCTTGAAAGGTTTTGATTACAGACAAGCTTTCACAAATCATATAAATCTTTGTGATTTTTAGAATTTTTTTGGATCAAATAGTACTACTACCTAGATTGGTATTGTTTATTTTGGAGTTTTCAATAAAGTATAGTGAAAGAGTGTTCCATTGTAAAGTTTTATTTATGACTAGTCTGAACTTGGATTTGGCTGATTGGAGATGAACTGATCTTTGAGTACTCAAACTGATAATTCTTGAAATTATAGATGTGTAATTAGTTTTGTCCATTTTTCTTGGGCCATTAGAGACTTGTCAGAAGATGTCTTGATTGTTTTTGATTTTGATTGTTGATGAGACTGGGCACTATTGAATAATATTATAGGTTATAGAAGAATATTAGCTATAGCTGTGCCTGAAGTAGACAGAGTAACTTTGGTTTTATTAATGATAATATCATCTCTAAAAGCTTGAACAGAGAAAAAGCGAGAGTGGCTGATCTTAGAAAGTTGGAAAGGAGAGGGAAGATTTGATGAAAGACAAACATCTTTTATGATTTTTTCTTGCACTTGAGAGGTATTGAGAATTTCTTCAATTAGATTATTAAGACAAAATTTTGGTTAAGGAGAGTTTTGAATAGATACCTATAAGAATGATACAGATATGGTTGTGAAAATATAAGACAAGAATTATTGTGACTCGTATCCAAGAGAACCCTTGGCATCTGATAAGATTGTTGAATTGGTCTATTAGATAGTGTTTTTTTTTCAGAGGTGAGTTTTCTCTAAATTCTGTGATTCTCTTGTGGGTTTTAATAATAACATAACTTTCATAGACCAGTCAAAACATTGATCTTGAATTGGGGATAGGTTCATGTGTACCCTTTAGGAAAGAAGTATTGACAAAGTTTTTGAATCAGTGAGGTTCTGGATCATATCTTGTAATTCCTGTATGCAAAATAATTTGGAACCATGTAAGTTTAATAAAGCTGTTAAATCTAAGCAATTGGTTGGTGAATTGAATATTGAATGTATTTGCTGTGTAGACTGCAGTAATTTGAGATTGCTTTTAAGTGATCTGAATAAGAAACCAATAGAATTCATAGTATTGTTGTTATAAAATATACAGGCTGGAGAACACAGTTAGATCTTGAAGTTTTTTGCTGCATGGACTGCATTGAAAAGTCAATTGTCTTGGTTGAATTTGTCTAGATCACAGAATGGACAAAACCATATTGATTCTCTTTTTTGTATTAATCTAATATCTTGATGAAGATATTTTCTAATTAATGGAATGGTGAGTTTGGATATTAGGTTAGTTACAAGAGATTATCTTTGTCTTTCTTCAAACAAAGGGATTTTTAGGCCTCATTCGCTAACTAGAATAAGGTTGAAGCATATTGATGATATATTGTATGAGAACTTGATAAGTTTATTGATTTTTCTCTGTAGACTGCTGAAGAGAGATTTGTGAAGATGGAAAATAAGTAAGAAATACTCAAATTTTCCAAGTATGACCCATTCAATAATTTTTGTTTGATTTCCCCTTTCCAGTTTTGATATGTAAGTTCTTTTAAAATTTAGTTGGTTGTTTTTTCGAAGGTTTTCCTGTTAAATTTTAGCATGTGGCGTAGAAATATCTGGATGCCCAGATATTTCATACTCTCGAAAGGTTTTAAAACTTAAATTGTGTGATTATTGAAAATAATGCTATGGTATATGCTGTTTTTGGTTAAAATATTATTGATTATTTTTGTTTTGTTCTTGTTGCATATTAATCCATTAATTTGAAAGAATTGATTTGCTGTTTCTAGAAGACTCTCCATCTTGTCTTTGGTATCTGCAATTAATGCCAGATCATCCATATATGCTAAGGTATTGGGAGCAATGTATTTGATTATTCTGGGGTAATTGGAGAGTTTGATGATTAATGGATTATAGAAAATAATCCAAGTAATTGGAGATAGAGTTTCCTTCTGCTCTATTCCATTGTTGACCAAAAAAGAATCTATTGGTCCTGATGGAGTATTAATCGACATTACTCTGTTGGAAAATAGGTTAACAATAAGTTGAATTAACTTCTCTAGACAGTTAATTCTTTGAAATGATTTTTGGATAGCTGGGATTAAAACAGAGTTGAAGGCTTAACGATATCTAAAGAGGCAAACCAGAATTCTTTATTATTTATATTTGCAACTTGAATTGCTGAGTTGACAATAGTTAGGAGTTCTATGGTGCTTTGGTCAGGAAGATCAGCGAAGTTGAAATCTGATAATATTTGATTGTTTTTGAGAGTTTTGATAAACCTTTTGCTGATTATACTAGTAAAAAGTTTTTTTGTGGATTCCACAAGAGATATGGGTCTTGTGTTATTTAGGTTGTGACTCCAGTTTATTTTCTTGAGAATTAATGTGATAATGGTTTGTTTCCAGGAATTAGGAATGGATATGGAGTTAGTAATGAAATTGAATATGTTGCAAAGATATTCATAGGCACTTTTGCCCAAAAGTTTGATGATTTCGTAACTAATTTATGATTTTCCAGGAGCTTTGTTTTTTGGAAGGGATTTAGTAATGGACTTGAGAGTTTCCAGATCAATTATTGAAAGTACTTCTTTGTATAGGTCTTGATATATTGGGAGAGAGTTGTACACTTCTTGCCACTCAAGAAATCTGTGGAGATTAAAGAGTTGCTAGTGTAGAATGTTTTGGAAGTTGGAATTAATAATGTCTTTTATGACTTCAGGATCATCCTCAATTTGGTTTTTGTTGTTATATATTTGTGTAAGATCAATTTTGGATTTGATTTTGCCAAGGGCCCTAGCAATATAGTTTTTTGGCTTGGTATAAAAGTTTTCTATGATAGTTTTGAAGTTGAGATGGTACTCTTCTAGAAGTTCATGCTGATCCTGAAATAATCCTTCCTTGATTAGCAATCTTTTAAGCTTCTTGAAACCTTTTACTAATATATTTGTACATTGGTTTGCATTGGTATATAGGTCTATGAGGTTGCCATCTAGCGAAGTAAGAGATTTGTTTTTTTTAATAAGAATTATGGCTTGATTGATTTTTCTGGTTTGTGTTCTGAGATTTTTTTCAACTTTGATATACTAACTCTTTTTAGAAATGTTTACTTTGGTTTTCTTGATGAATTTGGTTATAGAGCCTTTTATTATAATGTTAAGTTTCTTCCAGGATGTGGAAGGTGATGTACTGAGCCAAAGTTCAATATCTTTAATGAAGTTAACAATATTTTCTTTGATTGTCTTGTCAATATTGAATTTGTAGATTGTCTTGGATTTCTTGAACTCAAACCAGTCTAGTTTGATAGTAACTAATCGATGGTTTGTTGAAATAGTATCACATTCGCTAACCTGATACCAAATAACTTTAAACACTAGGTTTTTGGATATTTACACTTGATCGATGCAGAACACACTTGTGGAAGTAAAGTGTGTAAATGCTCTTTCATAAAACTGTTGACTGACATTGATATAATTGTTAAGATAATTGTAAACTGATTGTTTGTGCAAAGATGTTGCAGTTCCAATTGATGGGGCTTTTTTGGGATAAGAATTGAAGTCATCTGAGATGATAAAATGAAGTTTAGATATTGCAGTAATTTTAATGGTTAGGCATAGAAGTCTAACAGCTGATCTTCTTTCATCAATATTATGTGGAAGATAGACAGCAGTTAGAAGGATATTAATCTTGCTTTTGAATTTTAGGATAATGGAAGAGCAAAATTCTGAGGTAGATAAGATTTCAAATATATGGAAAGAGAGGTCTTTTCCTATGATAAGAGCTGTCCCATTTTTCAGTACATTTGAGTTGCCATATATGATAGATCTGCCATTAATGTTTTTTGGATGAAAATCGGTTTTCTTTAATTTCGTCTTTATACAAAGTAGGATTGATCTGTTTCTAACAAAATTGAAGAGAACTTGAAGTTTGGTGATATCATTGAATTCTCTTGTATTGAGTGCTGTGAAGAAGATTAGATTTTAATAGTTGTAAGGGGTAGATGTATTTAAGTTGTCATGGGTGGATAGTTGGTTCAAGTAATGATCTGAGTGGTATAAGGGAAGAGTTGATTCATTGTGAATAGTAATGGAATTTATTGAAAGAAGATGATTGATGGAAGAAAGTCTAAGAAATATATTAATAGTATGGTTATTGGTTTTTGTACTTATAAGAAAGAATTAGACTAGAAAAGAAACGAGATCGAACTCTGGTTCAGGAAGGGATTCTGAGATAATGAAGTGCTCAGAAAGTCTATTGAATTTGAATATTTTGTGGAGATCAGCAATGTTGGCTAAAAGAAAATCATTGTCTGATAATGAAATACTGATATGTAACATTCCATTTTCTTGCAAGATTTGATTGATTTCATTGGAGTTTTCTGGTAGTAGAATAAATGAAATATTGAATCATGACTTGAAGATTTTTTGAAATTCATATTTGTTATGAAGGAATTTGATAGTTTTCCTCAGGTTTTTATCCTTTGAAAAGAATTTGCCAATTCCCAAGAATGAATTGAGATCTAATATATTTTTTGGCAGCCAAGGCTTATCAGTTTGTGGAACATTTGGAAAGACCCACTGTGCTTCCAATAGTAATTGAAAAAAAAAATTTTTTTAAGAGTATTGATAAGAATTTAAGCATCTTGGTAGTTAGTGGCAGGAATTTGAAATGTTACTGATGTTAGATATTCAGGTATTGATGAGGAACTATAAGGAAGAGACTTTTTGGATACGATAAAGCATGGAAAAAGTCTTTTGAAAAAGTATTTGTTTCTGAATTCTTTGACCATTACACTTATATCTTGAGTTGATGGATCTATTGGAAACTGGTCTTGAAATTTGGATGCCAGGTCCATAGGAGAGTTTGGAAATAGAATTTTTGGTAGAGAAAAATCGAAATAAGATTTTGGAAGTCTTAAAGAAATAACAAATTGTTTTCTGAGTTTTCTTATCAGACTAACCAGGTTCCTTAATTCGCTTCTTTTAGTTATTGGAAATAAAGAAAGAAAGTTGTGTGGAAGATTGAAGGAATATTTTGATAATAAAGGTAAAATTTCGAAATAGGAATCTGAAAGAAGATTGAACTTGTAATAGAGTTGCAATGATCTTGTGATATTCCCTGTTGTGCTTCTATCTGCATGGAGATTTTGTGAAGAATCTTTGCTTTAATTT
This sequence comes from Acaulospora morrowiae, assembly GCA_910591835.1. Taxonomy (NCBI): domain Eukaryota; kingdom Fungi; phylum Glomeromycota; class Glomeromycetes; order Diversisporales; family Acaulosporaceae; genus Acaulospora; species Acaulospora morrowiae. The sequence goes on along the minus strand of CAJVPV010003635.1, from coordinate 4,083 downwards.
TTGAAGGAATAGAGTTTGGATTTGATGAAAGTAGAGGAAGATTGTTTTGAAACATTTTTTTGCAGAGAGATAGGAGTTCGAGATGATCTAGGTTTTCTGTGTTTTCTGGATAGTAGAAATAATTGCACACATAGTCTAGAATTTGTATAAGTTGAAAGAAAGTAAGGTCAAATATATTGATATATTGCAGATATGCAACAAGAAGACAGGCATCTAGAAGTAGCCTGATTTTTGTTTTGTTATGTAATTCAAATGGATGATCTTGTTATTGACCTTGTAATTTTTTTGGAAACATTTTTTAGTTTCTCGTATTCTGAAAAATTGTTGGTCTCTTGCCTCTATTTTTATAAAGATAGTAAGACAAGACTTTTGCCTAGTATTGTCTTTGGATGTTTTGTGAATGTCAAGGATAAGGTTGATTATTTCTTGTGATTTGCTTCTTACTGATAATAGTTTGGAGATCCATTAGACTATTCAATAGTAATTACATATGCCTTCTAATAATAAGGAGTCTTGTAAATCTGTCTCATTGTCACTATCATTGTTACAGTCAAGAGGATTGTATCTTTCAGTATCTGATAACTTTATTGTCAGGTTGTTCTTATACTTATTGAATCTTTCACTGGCTTGTTCTTCTCTAGTTTTAAAAATAGCCCTTCTGTCAGATCTAAAACCTTATTTATTAGAGTTGCAAAGATCTAAAGAGTTGGTAGAGCTGTGAGCATATGGGCTTTGTATGGTGAAGAATGAGAACCTTATAGAAGAAAAAAATGACTTGTCTAGGTTTTGTGAGTTAAGAATATTTGAGAAGTTAATTGGAATGAATAGAAGATTATTCTTGGTTTCTGAAAAGAGAAGTGTACTGGAGGAGACTCCCATGTCTAGATTACTAGGAATGTAAAAATCCAAGTCGATTGACATTGATAAGTCATTGTTGTTAATTAAATTTGGATGTGCTGGATTCTAATTGGAGGAGGATAGTGGAGTGTCTAATTGGGTATGATTATCAGTTGGTTCTGTTACTTGTAATTGGTTAAATGAAAGGTTGAAAGTTGTAATTAGATTATTGGACAAAGAGGTGAATAAAGTTTCTAAATATTTAGCTGGGCAAATTTGATAATTTTTGCTTAGGGAAAATACTTTTTTTTTTTCACTTGTTTTTTTATCAACTTTGATCATATTCCAGGGAACATGCTTGGAATGGTTCCAATCTTTGCTAGTAACCTGATTGAGAATTCCTTCTCTAAAAGCTTTATTGTTTATAAAGATAGTTTGAAGAGAATTTTGATAATTTAGAAATTCTTCTAATTGATTACACAGTTTGTCTTTGAGAAAGAAAAATTGAATAAATAAATTGTTTTGATCTGTAATTAAAAATTCCAGTTGTATAATAGAGAGATTAAGTAAGTTTGTGTAGATGACATTTTAAGTGAGAATGAACCATCTTAAAGAATGATTGGACAGAAATGGTGTAGTAATAGATGTGAAAGATTCATTGACAATGATTTCTTTGTTTTGATTCAAATAAATGACTGTGAATTGATATTTTTTCCTTTCAATGAGAATAATATATAGCAAGAGAGGTTCGACAGTTTGGTGTTGTGGCAAGAAAGGTGTAATAGGATGGAAAGTTCTGATAGAAGCTACTTGGTGTTGTAACTAGACATGTTAGATAGTGATTGGTAAGTGTAGAACTATTGAAGATTGTACACATAATGTGAATTTTTGTGTAATGTGACTTGTTTTTTGCTAATATGAGTAATTGTTAACATGCAGTGTTAGGTGATATGTGGTAGTGGTTGGTGTGTAATATAATTGTTGATGTATTTTGTTTACTTATAATTAATAGCTTGTTTATTAACTTAGAGAGTCTTATAGTATGTGAACATATTGTTGCCTGTTGACATGTAATTGCTTGTTGATGTGTTATTGTTTGTTGACATGTTGTTACTTGTTGATGTGTTGTTACTTGCTGATGTGTTATAGTTGTTTTAGTATTTGTTTGGATGAATAATTTTGTGTAATTTGAATTTGAAGGGTTAAACTGATTTTGGTTTTTTAAGATTTTGTATGTAGGATAAGAATTTTTCAATTCTGTATAGTTGATGGGAAGTCTTGACATTCTTTTAACTCAAGGAAGGTGGTGAGGTTGTTTGATTTATTGAATGAAATCTGACCTTTTTTGAGTTACTACAGTATTTAGGGAGGTGTTTAACCTGACATATGACTGGCTGTAGTGGTAATAGTGAATGTTGACTTCCTGAGACCTCACTGTGAATCAGAAAATGTGTTTTCTTATTTTTCTACTTGAGGAATAAGTTTGTTTGAAGGTCTTCTGTTGAAAAGTATAGATATCTGAAGTGTGAAATAGAAGATGTTAGTTATTTGTTCTCAATAATTACCTGATGTTATTTTTTTGTGTATTTCTTTAAATAATTATGTGAATAAAGTTTTTGATTTTTTGGAAGTTTCCTAAAAAGGAAATTAGACATGAAGTGGAAAAGAGTTTTTGTAAATAAGTCAATTTTATTAATTATATTATAAATATTATTATTTATTTATTTTTTTTTATCCTTGCTGTCAACTCAGGTATCTTTTATCACCTTTTTTCCAGTCTCTCAGTGTTTCTCCAGGGTACAGGGATAATGATGTCGGTCCTAAATACTCATCTTAAGTCTAAGCCTCTAAGTATAGATGGTGGGAGTGGAAAGTTGCTATTTCAAGGCAAGCAGACCTTTGCTATCATGCCAGGATAATCATTATCTGCAGCCACCACTACAGTATTTCAACTGTTCAGTTTAGCCAAAACTTACTAGAATTTAGTTAGTGAGATATCATTGGCGGAATAAGAGTATACCAGTACACCAAATTTGTCTGGATATCAGACCCAACCTCACACTTCCTAATCTAACCTAGCAACATATGCAAGGGGTTACAATTTATAGGGACATGCAGTCAACTGTTGCAAGTGTACCCCTTAGGATAGAACATCTCGTAATACAAGCAACCTCCTGCAATCCTAACTGGATTCTCACTACTAACGGACATGTGAAACTCTTACTGATAGTTGTGCGACTAATGGTTTTAGCCATCTGTACCTTTCCTTCCACTACTGGAAAGATCCCATGAAACTTCTTCCCCCTTTTGAAGGTATTTCCCAGGCAATACTTGATCAGAAAGTTTTACCAATCAGATCATCTATCTTTTGACCTATAGGGTGTAGTCTATCCATAAGGCTCCTTGATCGCCTGAATAATCCAAATTGCTTTCTATCATAAGTTACAGGAGCAGTAATACAAAGTCCCATTTTTAGGATATGTGAATTGCCCCCAGCTGGGGTTGAACCATGGTTCATAGATTAGCCCTATCCTGCCTTAGCCTACTGGACTATGACCGGGTAGGTCATAAATATTATTATTTATTATTATTATTATTTTAGTTTATATATTAATTTAATTAAATAATATATCAATTTTGTTACGATTAATTTAATTTTATCAAAATTTAAATAATTAAATAATAAACAATCAAATATAGAACTTATTTAAAACTGTATACAATTAAATTTAATTACTTATTATATAAAGTATATTAAATATAAAATATTTTATTATTTTGTTTTATAACTAATAAGTTAAATTTAAAATATTTTTATTATTTATTTTATAAATTTAGTATATTAATTAATCAACTTTTATAAATAATAAATTGAATATAAAATAAAATTAAAATTAATAATATTTATAATATTTATTATTACATAAATTAAATAATTATTTAAATAATTTAACAATTCAAAAAAATAAATTTTTATATTTTTAAATTAATTATATTATTTTATAAACTATAAGTTTTTTCAAATATATTTAATAGTTATTGTTTATTTAATCAATCAGTAAAGCCTTTCCTAGTATATATTTTTTTTTAATTTAGATATACATTTTTATATTATAGAAATTATTATTTATGAAAATTCTGCTAAAAAAAACTCTCTCCTGATCACATTTGTTTTGTTAAAAATTTTCCTTTTATGGTAATTTTAAGCAAGAAAAAATGTTTTACACTCTTTATCGCAAGTGAGCC
>CAJVPV010003634.1:0-11023 GCA_910591835.1 Acaulospora morrowiae | reverse complement strand
AAAAAAAACCAAAGATTCTGAGGGACTCTCCCCTCTCAAGGGTCAACCAACAAACCATGAACACATACTCTTTGATATCCTTGTAATCAATATTCAAAATCCACAAGTCATTATTATTTACAAAAACACAAAAACCAACAAAATTACTGCCACTCCATCTGCTCAATTAGCTCACCTTCCAAAGTTAGGAAACTGTTCAAAGTTTGATTAATACCTGTTCGCTCTGTACAAAGTGAAGTAGAAAGCATCAAAATCATCAATGTTTTATTTGAAGATTACCAAAGGACAAGACCTTCAGCAATTCAAACACTTGTCAATATCTCAATACCTAAATCAATATCTTTAAAAGACCTCAATTCCTTCCTCAACTTCCAGTACATTTTTTAAATAACAGATGATAACAGAACTGAAGTAATGAGAGAAATCATTAAACTTGGTCTTAACTATGGCTTGCATATCTCTTGGGACAAACTCTATATCTCTACCTGTGAAGAAACTTAAACTTTCACTTTGGAAAGAAAAACCAAAACACCCTTGCCCCTCCAAACACACTAGTACCCACAGAGGAAATGATCAATAAAAACAATACAAATAACAACAATACTACAAATTCTTCCCCCCTAACAATCCTTGTATTTATCTCTGAGCCCGTACTACCTCTTGACAATAATCAAACATGAAACTCAAATGAATCTGAAACAACAGATGCATGTACCCCTGCCCCCTGCATAAAAGCAACACTAAACTGATCAGCACACAAAACACTTCTGAAATGGAAATCGATGATCTCCCTATATAAACTGAGCCACATTTATCAAATATAACTAACCTTACATCTTGGGCTGATGAGACTGAGGCCACATTATCAGCCACAGTCAATGAATATTCTGATAAGAACATTTACAACATCAATTTAGAGGATGAACAAATCAAAATCCTTGCCTATTGTAATAAAATAACCAAGGCCTCAGGATCCCAAAGGTTATTCTTAATCTTTTCATCAAAATCAGAGATGATCCCAGAGGATCTTCCAGGTTATTATTAAAGGTTATCTTTTTCAAAATTGAACACAGAAATAAAGACTTCTTCAGGACCTTCACCAAAATGAGTTAATTAAAGGTCAATATCAACTGGAATATGAAAAAATTGAAAATGAGTTTAGAAACAACTACTTAAAAGTAAATAATATTGGTTATATCACGAGAACAACAAGAAAAAAAATCAGGGTCATTATCAACAAAGCACTCTTTACAGCTTACTTAAGGTCATTTAACCTCACAAAACTCAAGTATTGGCAGGTTGTTCAACTCTTGAAATATAGGTTTAATTTCTTTTTTGATCCCTCACTTCCAAAAATAAATTATCAAGAAATCTACAACAAATGTAATGAATTAATTAAAATGAGATTACCAAATCTTCCTGAAACACCTAAAGAAATTTTAGCAACAATCAAAATCAAATTACCAAGGGCTATCCCTATCACCTTTCCAAAGTTTATCAAAGAAGTGTCAGATTGCCTCAGAGCATATTACAATTTTGATTTATACCCCTCCTCTTTCTTTATACAAAGGCCAAACCTTCCAGAAAATTCTGCTGATCTCAATAATGAAGTAAAAGACATCTTTTTCCTTACAAATAGAGCTGACTTAAATAACCTGAGAAAACTTGTCGGTAAATTAAGGGACCATTATTATGTTTCTAGTAAATTACCGAAGTTATACTTTAGATTATCACCACCCAAGTGAACCCTTCCACCATTATATACTGATCTACCTAAGTATATTGCTCACTATTTTCCAGTGGACAATGATCTAGAAAGAATTTTGGAAGTTGTACAAATTCTTAGAGATGAGAATTATACTCTCAAAGGATTATTTAATGATTATATTAAAGCCAAGAGACCTTTGCCACTAATATACTGGTATAATAAAAATAATAAAAATATCTTGCCTATTATTAACCAAAATAAGGTTAAAGAATTTATTAAGCAACTCAGAAAAAAATTCTTCTTCAAACTTCTCTTAGGTCCTGAATGGATCAAGGAAGATTTGACACAATCAGAAAAATCTAATATTCTGAACAAACTCTCTTTGGTTGCAGAAGAGTTAGAAATCACAAGCAACAAACTCAATAGAGATTATTCAGATTTCAATATAACAATCAAACTAATCAAGGACAACTATACAAGGGAAATTCCAAGAGAATGGATTTTTCCATTATTGCTAGATCTTCCTAATCTTGCCAGCATTCAAGAGATTTTCAAATATGAGGATATCATACTGTTCCTCCCTATAATTGAGGATGGTACCCTCATAAACAAAATTAAACTTCTTAGGAAATTGTTTCATTTTGAAAAACTTTCAGAAAAATTTATTATTGAACCAGAGTCATCTGATCTGAATCTGACTCTCTTACCCAAACTTATTTAACCATAAGTTCAATACTGGCTAACTCAAGTCAATCTCTTATACAAAATTCAACTAATAATACTTCCTACATATATCACATTGTTAGCTTCTTTGCCATATAATACATGAGTGAAAAGGTGTAATGTGATAAGTAACTTAGGAAATAGTCAGCAGTATCTAATGTCCTTATACAAAAATTGAACTGGTAGGTTAGATGGTTTAAAGCTAGTAGTAGAATTTTCATCTTTTAGATAGGTACCCTTCAAAAAATATGAACTCACTTTAAAAATGTCATTAGTATCACTGGGACAATAAAAGTAGGATAGGTTAGCATTTAGCTGTAGTTTAGCATTACAGATGATGTAATTGTGATATCATATATATATCAATAAATGATTGGCATCTAATGCCTATTCTATTATATAAAAAAAAAAAAGAGCAATTTAAAAAAAAAGAGAGATAGAGAAAATATATTTTTTGTATAAAGATGATATCTTTATGATTTTAAAATTTTTTTATTTTATAATCATTTTAATTATGAATAAAGTAAAAATTTTTTTATAAAAAAAATCAATTAAAAATCTGGAAAAAAATTTTTTTAATCTATTAAATAAATTAATTAATTAAAAAATCCGGAAAAAAATTTTTAATCGATAATTAATAATGTAAAGTTAAAGGGTTATTTGATTTGTGTTTATTGTAATCAATAATACGTGAAAATTATTTAAATTTTAATTCCAAGAAATTTTTGGTCCATGGTGTACACAAAGTATTTAAAAATCATTAACTTTGGGAATTAGATTAATTATTTGATGCGTCTAATTTATGAGACAAAATACAGCATATTGAATTAATAATTCCGAAATTTATCGCAAAGCAAGATAAAAACGATTATATCATAGATCACCTCGGTTTTAATTGACATTTGATTCATAATTATCTTATTGTTGTCTAAAAAAGTAATCTCGAAGGGCTATTTATAGAGAACTTTATATGATCTCTTCTTTTTCGCAAGGAATTATATGCAAATGGTTTTATGATGGATTCAAAAAATGCGCGAATCGCAATACGTACTCGTTTATGGTTCTCTAATATGTAATTACATTAACATACATGTATTTAAATATTTTGTTTTCTAGATGCATGACATGAGATTTATCAGTTATATACTATACGTGCAGTATATCAAAAACAGTAATGTATTAATCCTTTGGAAAAGAAAACTACGTATTAAATAATAAAAAAAATCAACTAATGGTTTGACAAACAAATACGAAATATAACATGAAGTGATCGATATCTTTTCTGACAAACTTAAATTTTTTTCGATCAACTTTACGTGTGGCAAAGAACTTTTTGTGTCACATTAGAAAGCATCCCGAAGTATACATATTATGCCTATCAATTGTTGATGCTCGGTATAAACTTTATAATTTCTTCACGATAAATTGTTCACATTGTTTATCTTTTTGTTTGCATCGCGTTTTTTACACTAGTTTCCCGAAATGCACCAGGAACCGCCTCTTGTATCGTTTGCCCTGACTCACGTAGAATTCGATCCTACTGATCCATTAGCCTTCCTATTTGCCTTTATCACCTTATCTCCACTGGCGTTAGTTGTCTCGTATGTCACCATAATTCTAGCCAGAAGAGAGATGGTGACGATTAACATGTTTCTTGGTCAATTAATTTGTGAAGGGTTGAATTTCTTACTGAAACGGTTGATTAAGGAGAAAAGACCCGGTAAATTTAATATGTTTAATAGATATACGTATACATATATACTGTATATACATATATATATACAATGTAGACATTCTCTTTGGAACTCGTCGAGTCAATTAAGATGCTATTTCTCAAATTCTTACTCACATATTATTACCCATTCAGAGAAACTTGGAAAAGGATATGGAATGCCATCTTCTCATGCTCAGTTCATGGCATACTTTACAACATTTTCAATTTTATACTTGTACACAAGGTGAACGTTCTTTAATTCATTCATTTATCCATGAACGATCGGTTGCATTCTTGAATGACAATTATTCATTTCTTTTCATTTTATCGCAGAATAACTTTCGGAAGAAATTCGCAAAAGTTTCCGATATCAATAGGTTTGATCGGATTATTTTTGGCTGTTACGTATTCAAGGTATTTTGTGTTCTTTCCATTTTGCAAAAAAAAAAAAAAAAAAACATTTCCTACACGTCTCAGCTTTCTTAAATCCATTCAGTAAATCTCCTGAGTCAACACTCTCATCCCACGACTTTCTTTCCACCCTTCACACAGAATATACCTCAATTATCACACCCCAAAACAAGTAATGGCAGGAAGCATCATTGGAGCCTTCTTCGCAATAGCGTGGTTCTTTTTTTTGGAAAACGTTTTACGTCCATTAGGACTATTTAAATCCATATTGGATTCGCGGTTGGCCAGATATTTTTATTTACGCGATTCTTCAGACATTGAGGATATAGTAAAGATTGAATACATGAACTGGTTGGAGTTGAATAAGAGGACAGGTATTAAAGAGGCCAATAAGGATAGGTGATGAAAGTTGGAAAACAGGATTGTAAATGAGTTGTTGGTATGACAAACGTGCATTTCGCGAAATGGAACCAAAATATATCCAATATACACAGGACTCACTCGATAGTAGGAGTTGGTTAGTTTAGTTCAAATCCAAAACAAGATCAAACCATTTCTCATTTCCTAGAACGAATAAATTGAATTTTTTTTTTTAGAAAATTCTTCAAAGAATTTAAAATCGACTGTCTTTAAAACCTACCATGAACAATTTGACTTTCACCTTTAAGCACGAATCCGGCTTTCTGATATAATGGAATCAAATAATCGTGACTAATCAACACGATCCTTTCGTACTTCCTCTTCCCTTCATTCCGAGAATTTTTCTCCAATCGTTTAATATACTCTTTTAACAATGCAAGTGCCACACCACGTCTCCTATAATTCTTGTCAACACATACCGAATGAATGCAAACGGTTTTACCCGAAGGGTCATGATGAGACATTGATTCATCGGTCAGCGAGGGAGAAATGGTTAGTGTGGAGACTATGAAACCGATTAAAATAAGTTGGGAAGATTGGGGAGAGGATGAAGTATGGAGAAGGGTGGAGGAAATGGGGAGGTAAGCACCGAGGAATAGTTCGGGCGCGTGTTTTTGACGATAGAGGAGTTTTTCTAAAGTTGCTGCTTCCTCGGGAGGATATCCTTTTGGAGGGAGAAAAAAAGAAAGAAAATGTGTATTAGACTCGGTTGATTGAAGGAATCATGATAATAAAAAAGTAGTCAAGGTAAATTTTCACCTTGAGATTCAAGTTCAAATGCTCGTTCAACATCCGATTCACTGACATATTTGAAAGTCAAAGAATTTGAGAAGGAATCCGAAGACATGTTTGTTAAAGATCATCAGCATTTACGCAACCGGCATTTAAACAGATCTTACTGTATTTCATCGATCGTGATAGCCAATGAAATTTGAAGATAAATTTTTTGCACTGAAATTTTCGTAATTCGTTATTCCATTCGATGTTTCGATTTTCTTTCCAGCGTCGCAAATTTTGTTCGTCAATAAAAATTTCTTTCAATAATACTCGTTTCCTTTCTTGCTATTTCAAATCCCCTCATAAACCTCTGATCAATTTGAAACATTCACGGAATGTAGTGCCAAATATTCCCGTGATGCCATTCTCCAAAATTTTTTTCCGGTTGTATCTGTCCAAGGTTAACACGAAAAAGACCTCTCAATCCGATCAATCTCCTGATCGATTGCTGATTTATGTTGGCCCGTTTGCAAAGGATCTCATGCTTTACATAAGGTTGGCTGCATTTTTTTGTGCTCTGGGATTTTTGATGACCCCTACAATGTTAATGTATGGGAAGGCACCCGTGGCAGGCATTATAGGTAATCGCTCGCTCAAATATCAACGAATTCCTCTACCAACTTTTTCTTAATTGGTTTTTGCGCGTTCGCACAGCTCCAATAGCAGTAACAATTCCGACACTCTTCATCAACAAGATAAGCGCTACCTACGTAAGCCGTTTATACATCGACTTACCCGCCAAAATCAGATATAACCCTAAGATGCGAAGAACTTTTAATCCCAAACTAATAGATCCGCCCGGAGGCAATCCCACGATTTTTATGGAGACCTATAATTGGCTAGGTATAACGCGCGAACAACGCGTGAAACTAAACGAATTAAAAGAGTATAAAGGAACGAACAAGTGGGTTACGTGGGTTAGAGCCGGTGATGGCGGTGGAGGAAGACAAATGAGATTTTATGTGGAAAAGGAGGCGATGAGACGGGATCCGTTTACCAAGGGCTTGGTGGAATTTATTGAGAAGAAGGATGGCGTATCACAGATCGCCAAGTCGACGATAAAGAATAAAGTTTTGTCGTGACGACACGGGAGGGGAAATTGGACATGAAACTATTTTCTTAATGTATAAATTTTGGATTTTTTTTTTCCTTTTTTCTGTTTCAAATAAAGTACGTCGACACTTGTTTAGAAAATTTATTCTAAAGATTTATTGATCAATGTTGTTTCGATACGTATTCAAGAAAATGTACAAATGTGACAATTACTTGAATCCCCGTTTTAGATTACCGTTATATAATAAACATGGCATTCGAAATAAACAGGGAACGTTCGACAGTATCGAACATTATGTTACGGTATGGGAAAAGGATTAATTTTGGGGATGAAAGCTATGCTGAAGAAAGGTGAAAAACATAACCGAAGAAAAGAATTTCATTACAATGTATATAATCATTAAAAGGAAAATAAAAATCATTAGATTAAGTAAGTTCGTGAAAAAGGAAGAAGTTCTATCTCATTAAAAAAAAAATAAGAAAAAACAAAACAATCTGTATCTTTGATAAAACATCCCATGCTGATGTTTCGTTCAATGTATAAAAAAAAATTGGCATTACCCTTCCTATAATATCAATCAACCAAGCAAGTTATACAATTAGGAAAAACTTGAATGTTTTGGATCATTTCTTGTCGGCAATACTCCTCTTCTTTTAATTACCCTTCTTACTCAAATCCCACAAAGGTAGACTGACGGGCGAAAGATCAGGCGTTAGGAGTACACCAGCCAAACTATAGTAGACACACAAAGAACAAAGGACTATTAATAGAAAAGGAAGAGTGAATGAGTATAAATCCTGTGAGATAAAAAGGGTTCGGTTTTCACAACAATATCATAGATACATACTTCCTAAAACACCGGCTATTTTAATGAAAATTGTCGTAGATGGGTAAAAATGATAGATGACCTCAAAGAGGAAGCTGGCAGTCAAGAAGACGAAAGCACCCAAGACAGCCATATTCGTGCGAATACAAGCAAGTGTAAAGATGAAGGTAACTGATTATCGAAAAAATTCATGACATTAGATCGTGGTACATGTTAGGAGCGCGGTACGGGGAGGAATGTGAAGATCTTACATATCAGCCAACCAAGACAATATATAGCAAGGGAGTGGTGGAACTGTTCGACTGCATCACCTACAGTGGAATTTATGGCTACGAAATTGCCCGCAAGATCGGTCTTGACTCCAAAGGCATCTTGAATACCCTACGCGTTATTAACGAATTTAACGAATTGAATTTAATTCATGGACGTGGTTTTTTCGACATAATCGCTAATCTGATACATATTGAAAGCCAATAAACTCACGAATAATGGAATATAAATGGCCCCGAAGGATGCCCAGAAACCACCGAAGGCGCCGAAACCTGTTCCACCAAATGTATTGCCAACCTTGAATTCCCACATGCCAGCGGCGAATTGAACGACACCACCGGTGAACATCGAAACACCAACAATAACATTTGGAACTTGCACTCCGAAAGCTCCGACATTGTAGAAGGCTAAAATGAAAACTGATAGTGCAAAGGAAGAAAGACCTTAAAAGTGCACGTGTAAATTAATGATTTTATTCGGATTAGTTACTTAATGGAATTTGTGGAATATGCAAGTGGGTTGGCTGCGATGCGATGTAAGGAGAATTAATTACCAAGTGGGGTTGGATTTCCAATTTTAGGTGCCTTATGCACGGTGCTTCTTGGTCGACTGGCTTTCTCGTGATGAGTGGTAAAGTCCTGAATGTAGATTTGTGCGTCCGGCATGATTGAATCTTTTTGCAGAGGATATTGGAATTTTCTTAATCGTTAAATTTATTATTATTTTATTCGGTTGTGGTTTGTTTTCTCTTTGCTTTCTCAAATTAATTTTCTCTAGGTTTTCTCTTGAATGATGTATGTGCTTAATTCAAATTGATAAATCGCTTTCAAGAGGACACAGAGAAAAATTAATGTGAGAGAGCAGGTGTTCATAAAACCGTGATGACTTCCTTTACTTCTTGAGAGAATTGGAGCGCATCAAACGGTTTCAAGCAACGCATCCTTTTATAATGGATGTAAATTCATCCATCAGCGATCGTACGTGATTTTGGAAGGATAATCTTAACTTTTAATTATATGAATTGCCTATGGATGGTGTTACATTATTTAATGGCTTCATCTACGCGTAGATTACTTGTAATCATGCAACCTTTAAGAAAATGATTTGTTTTCGCGTTCGTGCTGATCGCGGGGTAAATCGAAGATCACGCACGTATTTGTCACTAAAATCAAAATTGTGCACGTGAGAAACTCTTTGTCAAGGTAAGATGTACATACCTTTAAGATCCTTATATAAAAAAATAATTTATTGTTAATATTGGCGTTGTTTGATTTTAACGAGGTAACCATTGCCACGTTTCGTAAACGTAAAATGGATGTATTATAGTCAACTCTCACTTAGAAACATGGGAAACGCATTTGCGAGATAATTTCACATTTTCGAATTACGTAGATGGCTTGTGATTCGAATCCATGAATTATTCTTCATGTACAATGCGAATTTTTAATTATATAGAATTTGAAATTTGTTGGTTGACAATGAATGAAGAAGGATTGACGAAAAGGTTTTATTATTATAACCCCTTTCCAGTGGCTTTTTTTATTAAACGAAACGTGCACTCGGCATTTGTTAGTATTATTGGTTAGATCGAACTTGAATTATGAAGCGAGTTACTGTACGTACTTGTAGATGAACACATCATACGGGCCCGAAATCTTGTGCCTGCATACATAAATACCATAAACGTGGACCTGATTGGTGCCCACAGTGAAATACCATCTGTACATGAGCCAACCATTTCAATTATCAAAAGATCAAAGATATCAATCAATAGGATCAAAACTTACTTGGTTAGGCGTCGGTTATTGATGATCAGAGTGTGTAAATCAAGGCGGTTTGTAATATCGATAAAAAGGCATGTTTTTGGTTTAGGATCTTCCGGATTCAAAAAGAGTACAATATGAACATTTCATATTTTTACGACCCTTTCCGTTTATTTACGATATGATGGATAATTTTTCCGGTTGACAACAATGCCTCGCTCGATAGAACATTCACGTCGAATTCAGGGGTCGACTGATCTCCGCATGATTCAATAAAGTATATGGAATGAAAACGCGGAATGACTATAGTAAGCTTTGGGGGTCGATCTCGAATTTCATTCCAACGTTCAATTTAGTAATAAAATATATATCTTATTTTTTGTTTTATAGCATGAAATAATACTGTGTTCTAATTTTACCTATTTTTTTTGTTAAATAATATTTTTAAACCAAGATGTAAACAAAATCGTCGTGTTATCAAGATAATCATAAAAAAAAAAGAAGTTTTTTTTTTCGTTTAGCGTGATAACGCAATATTTTAAAAATAATTCAATACACACCATACCGTAATTGTCAATAATCAATATAACATTTAACAAAAAAATGGATAAAGTACAGTCACCCTAAAAAGTAACGCCCGATTATCAAATCAAAATCGATTTTAGGTAAGTATACGTTTATTTTTTTTTTTTTCTATATACAGTACATGAAAAAATTTTTTTTTTATTTGAATAATATTTTGTTGACCCTCCATTTGCTTTTATTACCGCATTGATTCTTCACGGCATTGAATGCACAACCTCTCAAAAAAATGACGTATCAAATTTTGACCATTCTTCAATTAGAGTGACCTTGAGCTCTTTTACAGTTCTTGGAAAATTTTCATGCTTCTGGATATTGTCCTTCAACAATTTCCAGATATTTTCGATTGGGTTTAAATCAGGGGAGTTTGGGGGCCAATCGATAATTCAGATATTTTCTTTTTCGAATCAATTTTTAATGATCTTTGCCATGTGGATTGGAGCATTGTCATGTTGAAACATTAGATGTGGTGATATCAAATCACGATTTTTACGTTGAAACGATAAAAGGTGAGTTTCCAGAATCTTTTGATATGTTTTTGCAGTTATTTTTTCTTTTTCTTCTTTATACTCATCACAAAAAACTTATGGTCCTTTTGTTTCACCTATAAAACACCCCCACACCATTACTATTTGCCGGCCACTCTTAAATGTAGGTGCCAGACACTCGGAATCATACCTCTCTCCTGCATTTCACCATACCCTAATTTGTCGCGACGATTTTCCAATTTCCACGCTTGTTTCATCAGAAAAAATTACACGTAACCAATCATAGT
>CAJVPV010003633.1:0-11023 GCA_910591835.1 Acaulospora morrowiae | reverse complement strand
ATGTGAGTGTAAAGTTTTCTTCTGTTTCTATGTTCTAAGGACCTTTTCGTGAATTCAGTTGTTCCTGGAAGAGTACTGGCACTGATTTGATAGTGTTCAGTCATACTGTTGGTAGTTGTTAGTGCACCCTTGCTTCTGGTCCAGGACAGTTCCTTGCTGATGCTATTCATACTTACTTGCCAACTCCATCTCTTTGAGTTCACTGATTTTTCTGGTATAAATAGTGATCTGTCTTGCTCTACCCAGTTGTATCTTGTTCAGCTTGTCTTCAGCACTCCGAATTCATTAGCCAATATTTGTTTTACTAAGAGATACCATTTTGGAGTTGGACCTCACCCTTGGCTCTGAGGTTCTTGAATCAATTTCCAGTTCAGAAGGCTATTTGATTTTTTGTCTATAAGCTGATCCACAAACATGACATTATGTTTTCTTAGATTAAGTATTGTTTTATCCTATGTTTTGAAATTGTTGAGCAGAGTTTTGATTGTAATATGTTCCCCTTTCTATTGAAATATGCTCTTCCAATATGAATCTGAGAAGGTCATCCCCAGTTTATTGTAAAAATAGATTTATTAATATTTCTTATTTTTAAACTATTACACTATTAATTGTCTTTCTCTTCTATCTATTATTCACTATTTGTTTCTTCTTATTATCCTATTGATAATAATAATTATTTTTTCTATCTATTGTCCTATTGATAATAATTCTTTTTTTTTTATTGTCATGATCTACTACTATTTATAATAGTGCTTATACTGTATATCTATCCTAACTATAATGTATTATATAGCTAGCTGATGTATTAGTGATAATATATTATAACAAAGCTAAATTTATAATATATAAATGTTTATAAATGTTTATACTAAAATATATAAATTTTATACTAACAAATACAAGAGACATGATTAGATATAACAAAAAATATAATAATAAGTATAAGAAATAAAGATAATAAAAAAACTGCTTCTTAATTAAAAATTTCATAATTAAAACATATAATTGACATTATAAAAAAGAATAAAATTTAATTAATTTATTTAATTCAGTACTTGTTATAAAATAAAATAATTGAAATCACAAAGAAAAAGTAATAAAGATTTGTCAAAAGAAGTGAACAATAGAAAACGAAGAAATAATTAATAAAGATTTGACTAAATAAAATTATATGTCTCAAGTAGAAAAGCTAAAAACTTACTTGACATGATATAAGAATAACTCTGAAGAAATAATAAACTCACATTTGCATGGATCAACAACATCAAAAAATACCGGCGAAACAAAAGATCAACTATTCTGATAGAGGTACACACTCTAAAGAACCTGGCCAAAAACAAGATGGAAAAGATTTACCACCAGAATACATCCGTATCCAAGTTTCATTCTGTTGAAATTGAAAACTACAGAAAGCAGATCATATATGAGAATATAGTAGCAGGGGACCTTCGTAGGCTACTATATAAGGAATACCATTAAAATGTGAATTAAAGATACACAGGTACATACCAATTTTATACAGACGGCTCACTAGGACAGACACAAGACCAGTCCATAGAATGGGTGTGGCATGGATGCAAACGAAGGGTTCAAACCCAGGAAGATCGTTTTAAGCAGCAGTAAACAATTGGCCCTCATCAACTAGAGCAGAACTAATAGTAATTCTTCTGGCAATTCTCTCAGTTCCATTTAACAGTGTAGTTGAAATAAGAACAGATAGTTTTTTCTGTATAAACATATACGCACTTATAAGCAAACAGCATCCCAAAAATACACTAAAAAAATGAATGAAAAAGCCAAACTGGCAGCTTTGATCAAGACTGATCAGCATAGTCAATAAAAAGAGTTTGCAACTTAAACTCATGAAAGTCAAAGCTCATAGTAAAGATGCTTTCAACAATCAAGTAGACCAACTGGCGAAAATGGCTAGGGAGAAACTAGAAATACAATGGGAACCTCTATTAACAACAATCCCTATTACAGTGCCAGAATAGAACAGGATTCCCATCGATATCTCAACCAGGGCATTTCTGAAGGACTATAACAAAAGAGATGTACTAATGCAATGGACACTACAAAACTGGATATAACAAAAGTGGAAAGAAGAAATCCAAAATCCTGAGAAATTTGACTGGAAAGGATTGTGAGACTTTAACAAAGAAGAAGGGTTCTTAACAACATCCATAAAAATAACAAAAAGTAGAATGTTCAAGACTAAACTTATCCATAACGAACTTCCAACCATGGATGTCCTAATTAAGAGAGAAGCATTGGAGATGTCTAACAGCTCATGTGTGTTCTGTCAACTCCAGGAAGAAACCCTAGACTACCTGCTCACATGTAAGGAGGTACAGAAAATCAAAAAGAATATATGGAGTCAGGTCCAAGACAAGCTTATCAAGACATGAATATCCCAACACACAGATAAAAAAGATAATACAGACTTCACAGCAATAAAGGGACTGTTAGATAGATGGGAACTTGAAAAGTCTAATTCGACCAAGAACTTGATCAACATAGTGATCGGTCTCTAGACAAAAAAAGATTCAAAAGAATGGACTAACTTACTTCGACCCATGAAGATTTTCAAAGTCTCAGTCAGAAAAATTCTCAATAGAATTTCAGACTTTTGGTGTAAAAGAATTAGACAACTTATCTGGAACCCAAGATGTAAAAAGATACAGGAATACAAAAAGCACTTTCTGGAAAAAGGCAAGGGCAAGGCTAGTTTCTCATCCAATCAAGACTCAGATCACCCCCAAAACCCAAAGAGAAGAGGAAAGAAGACCCATCAGGATTCACCAGAATTCAAACCAGGAGAATCCTCATTAACAAAGACCAATACAGACCACAGATCAGAAGTTGCAAAGGTGTTATGGGACAGAATCAAGGAGGGAAAAAAATGGTTGGGAATATAACGTAATCAAGATGTTGCCAAGATAAACTATAGTGATGAACTGCAGGTGATGAACTTGAGTTTTCTCAGAAATGGAAAATGAAAGGAAGCAACTTTATTCATCTCCAAAATTATATCTAGAGGTTAATAACCTAAGATGAGTATTCAAGTATAAGTGATTAATTTATGTATAAATGTCTCTAAACAATTATATCTTCTTCTATAAGATTAAATAAATACAATAAATACTTGTTTGATTACGGAAAAAAAAAAAATCAATAAATCTATTTTTAAGTAAAGCCCAATGATCAAAAGAATAATTGATAAGGTTATATAAGGTTTGTAACACAATTATTAAAAACCAAGGTTTAACTGACAAGATAGTCCAGAAGCTAGAAGCAAATAATTTTTCAGTTTCTTTATAGTATTACATGAATACTGTTTTGAATTAGTGACAGGTTTACCATTTTGTCATAACAGTATATATCAAGTTTAATCTTATTTCTTTTATATATTTTATTTAATATTGTTTCTTATATGTGTCATACAATTTTTATTTTCCTTTTTCTTTTTATGTTAGTATAATATATCCTTACTAATTAATGTCATATTATGCAATAAATTATTAAACTAAAATAAGCTATTTGAAACTATAACTAATCTAAACTCTAAAATGGTATTACAATTTAAAATACCACTATAGACTATTGACTAGAGTTTCAAAAAGCACTGAACTGATATTGAAGTAATATTGAAATAGTACTGATTTATAGAACTTCTAATGATACCACTTTAATACTAATTCAATACTTAAATTTACTATAAATTCATATAAGTAGGTTACAACCCATATATTAAATTTACTATAGATTGATATTATTTTGATATCACTTTGGTATCAGTTCAGTACTTTTCAGAGCCCTACTAATTTATAATAAATTTAATATATAAATTATAATCCACTTACAGTATATAAATTATAATAAATTTAAGTATTGAACTAATATCAAACAAATATTAAAGTAGTATTGTTAAGAGCCCTATTATTAACTATTAATTATTAAAAATAGGGTATGTAATATATCAGAATATATTATACAATTATGCTTTATACTATTTTTTTGCTAATAATATAAAGTATTCCACTTAAAGCAAATATAGTAATGAACTTGCAGAAAATAAAAGATAGAGAAAATATTATAACAATATTAATTAATCTTCTTCAAATACAATTGAATTTAATTTATATACTGTATAATTTGTTAATAAATTAAAACAAAAACATGTTATATCCTTAAAAATAATAACTATTATAGAAAAAAATAACAATTATTAACTTCAAAAGTCAAAAGAATTTATAGAAGGCACTAGAACAAGACTTTATTTTTTAAAAAAACACAAATTACATGAACTTAGATTAATAACAAAAATTATATAATTTATAATATTGTTATAGTGAAATTACAATAAGTCAATTGTTTTTATGTTAATAAAAACTCTTTTCACTGATCCTCTTATCAACCCAAAAAACAGACGTTCTCAAAAATATTTCTTTATTTTTGATAATAAAGTCTATACACTCTCCTTAAAAAAATTATTTCCTAAAGGCAGGTGCCTCCCCCACTTGTTTACTTTTCCTTCTTCGAAAAACTTTGGATATTTCAGTGACAAAATAAACAAAACTTTACCCATTTGGTCTACAGCAAGAACACCTTATTGGGAAGAAGAAACTTGTAAAAAAATACCCTCCACTACTTTCTCCAAAGGTCTGGAACTCTAAAAAGTAAACCACTAGTGAATGCATTTTCCAAGCTCCATAAGAACCTTGGGTCCACCATAAGCAAACACCTTTTGTCCAAGGTGGGTGGATAAGCTAGTTGGATCTGTCAAGCGAATGCATTTCCCAAGCTTCATAAGAACCTTGGGTTCACCATAAGTTAAAACTCCTGTGGTTCAGGCAGGTGGATAAGCTGGTAGAAATCTATTGGACAGGTGTATGAACCTATTCCACCATTTATACACATCTGTAGGTAGTACTTTCAAGTGTGTAAAAATTTTCTTGATTTTTTCTGGGGAATTTTGCCTACCTCAGTTTGACATTGAATTTTTTGTTACACCAGATTCTCTGGTTGGTGATTGGCTGAAATCTTGGATTGGTTGATCGATACGTAAAAGAAATGTAAACAAGACACATACCCACATGTGCCCTGCGTCATACCACATTATAACCGATGATGTAATTGGATGAAGCGAAAGAGCAAGGCGTCAAGGTGTTCTCTTGTTAAGAAGTGTTTGAAAGTCTTTCCCCTCCCCTCTTGTGCCGGTTTCTTTTCTCCTCAAGATCAAAAAAGGCTCTCATTAGGCTAGTAATTGGTTTTGGTGGGGTTTTTATTTTACTAGTGCAAACTTTTCCCCTTCTCTTTTATTCTTCCCCTTTATCTTCTCCAAAAAATAAAAATTTTTATACCTTAGGACCACAGAGGTTAAGTTGAGGTAAACAGTCTTGAGTGAAGGGCTGGTAATAATATGGAGATTTACAAGGAACCGTGGATCAAAATAGAGTAACATTATTTATTCCCCTTAATCATATCTAGAGGCCAGTGGCTATTGATGGGTATGCCATATAATGAAAGAAGTTTAACCCTTAGTATAGATTCGTTAGATACTTTGTATCTATCCATTTGTATTTCGAATCAATCCAAACATATTTGTTTGAATAAACTTAAAATATACAGCCTGATTAGGTGTAAAAAAAAAAAAAAAAACAATAAATCGGTTGTTTTAATATATTTTATAATATATAATATTACAATACTATTTTATTAAAAAAAAGTATATGAAGTCCACTCCAAATTTCCTTTTTAGGAAATATTCTCCAAGAAAAACAAAGTCACTTTTAATTAATTAAAAACCTACAAGTCTTACAGTCCTCACCTCCCAAAATCTAAAACAATCACAGAAAAACAAAGGTATACCAAACATATATATTAACACTTCTTTATTTTTACTCAAATAGGGAAGACAAGTACTTGCTTGTATCCAGGAGAATACAAAGCAGGAAAAACTGATTCACAGTTAGGCCTCAAGGAGCCAAGCCCACTACCACCCCTACAGCCAGGCCAGTACCAGGTTAAATACCTTTCTTGACACTGCAGGAACCTTCAGGTGGCCAGATTTCATCCGATAAATCAGACAACCTCGTTACCATCCTAAAGGCTAGAAGGGTCTCAAAGCTCCCCATCATCTAAACAGAGTGAAAATTTCCTTAACGTACATACAACTGACAAATAAACCAAAACTAGCTCACCCCCTCCAAAATCTCAGTTACGCGAACACGTCCTTCACCTCAATAACAATAGTGTCAAAATAGTACGCGACAGACTCGATAATTGTTTCTAAAAATAGCACATTTCTAAAAATAGTACGTGTCAACAAACCCAAATAACACGTGTCAACAAGTCTAAATAACACGTGTCAGCAAGCCCAAACAACGTGTCGATAAGTCCAATTAACACATGTCAGTAACACTAAACAACTCGTGTCAACAAGTTCTAAAAATAGCACGCGTTAATCGAGACAACCCTATTCAAAGATACAAAGATACAAATCTAAACAACAAACACATAAACAAAAACACGTGTTCTAAAATCACAATGTCAAGTCAAAACATACCTTCAAACCAGATTGTTCAACAAACAATACCCCAGGAGTCTCAACATGACATCAATTTACTACTTGATATAATTTTAATAGACAGAACAAGACGATACGTGTCTATTATTTATCAAAACATAGAAAAAGAGATCATCCTTACAGAACCCTCCAGGACACACACAATTCCCATGCTCGGAAACCATCCCAACAGGTGGCTTATTCCCACAACCAATATTTCAAGACCAGACTCTCCAAACCTATCGATATTCCAGATAGAATTCTCAAACACTAACAACAATGAAAACCTAATTACGCAAGTCTCAGTTCTCAAAGAAAAACCACTATATCTATTGGACGAATTTCAAGATTTTTACAATTCGTTTCAAAAATTCTTTGCAAATAATGAGCAAATCAGAAATGAGGTCTTTCAAAAAGTAACAGCAAGGGAGTGGAATTACTCCAAGCACATTCCCTGGAATATGATACAAGTTACCAAGGCCGGCACCAAGAAGCAAAAATCTTTCTCACTCATAAAAACATACCAGCTTGTCAGTGCAAGTCAAGCACCCCCTCTTATGCCAGCCAATGCAGAATCGTCCTTATCCACAAGCTCTCTCACTGATGTTCAAGATCAGTTAGCTAGCTCTTCTACTGCCAATCAGAACCTACTATTATTAACAACTCCCAGCCAATTAAATCTTGGCCAATCAAAAGATTTGCAATCAAGTCATCCAATTCAACAGATCCAACCGTCCAATCATAAGGTCCCCCCTTACCAGAACTCCATAAAAGCGATCTCTCAATTTCCATCGACCTAAACTTCCCTATCCCAGAAGACATAGAAATGGGAAATACTGCAAGTAAAGATGGGTCCCTAAATTATTTGTGAAGACATAATTCAAATGTCCCTTATTATTAAAAATTTTTATTTCTATATTAAGAAATAAAAAAAAACTACCTACAAAGGTTCTTTATAGTTTTAAGCATCTATACAAATCATTTCTGGAATTATGTCCCTATTGAAATAAAGAGCTAGAAATTATGTCCTCTAGGGGACGTGGACGTAAAGGGACGTAAATTTTATATACTAAATACTTTAGGGACCCATCTTTAACTGCAAGTTCTTATTTCTATCAAGATAAAGGAGACACCTCCGATATCCAAGTACCAATTAACTCTGTTACCTCATCTATTATTGATAACCTTCAACAATACAACAATCCTATCATCCCAATGTCACGCTCCCCTTCACCTATTTACGCAAATTTACAAGAACCCTTCCAACAATCTGAACATAAGAATCCAGCAAAATATAGAGAAAGAAACCCGGCTTTTAGCAACAGCCTCCAGGAGAAAATAGAGGCTGCTACTAATAGACTCTGGCTATATGAGGACGACCTAATATTAAAATCCTCAGGAATAGAAGATTATGATGTAACCATCAATTCAGATGACGAAGATAATGAACTTAATCTACCAGAAGAACTTATTTGTGAACATCAGCGCATTATTCAATGGGCATCCAAGCTTATCACCATCAGAAATAATCCTGATGAACTTATCAATCTCTTGCTAGATATCATTCAATGCCCAAAAGATAAAGTCAGACAAAAGCCAAAGCTAGCAATTTTCATCAAAATAGAAGCAAGAGATAGAGGCTTTCTAAGATTCAACAAGGAAACAGAACTAAAAGAAGACCACCAAAAAGAATACGAAAAACTCGAAGGAAAGTTTCGAAGAATCTACAAAGGGAAACATAAAGTTGGAGAACTCAATAGAGAAGTTAGATCCAAGATTAAGTTTCTCTTAAACAATAGCTTGTTCATTGCCTACCTGAGATATATCAATATATTCAACCTCAACCCCATTTACTCGCCCAATTATGGAATATGGATGCAACTACCTGTGCCGCCCCAAAGAAGGTGCCAAGTTAGATTACCACGAAATTTTCCAAAGATGTAAAAAAATGTTTCGTGACAATCTACCAGAGCTTCCTCCATCTCCAGAATTAGTTCCTCATCAAATTAAGGCCAAAATTCCTCATAGAATTCCCATCCTTGACAGAAGCACGACTGCAGGTGTGGCAGGCTCTCTTCATTCAATATACAAATTCAATCTTCTACCTGACTCATACTTCGCTACTCTCCCTAATCTACCTGATGATCCGCAAAATCTCTCCAAAGAAGTATCACACTTATTTCCAATCAAAAAAAGAAAGGATCTCAAGAACCTGGGCGACATGATTAGAGAACTTAAGAAATTCTACTTTGTCCCCACCAAGATTCCTCCTTCATACTTCGATCTTCCTCCTCCCAAAATTCCTCTTCCCTCATCACCCGACCGTCTCGAACCAAAATTTACTGAGTTCTTTCCACTTGATACATCCAAACATAGCATTAGAGAGGTGGTTAAGGAACTTCGTTCTAAATATTATTTTGAACGCCTCCCCCCCAACTTCTTTAAGCTCAAAGAACTTCTTCCCACATTTCCATCCACAATTAATAGATACATCTCTAAACTGGGAATTCAAATTCCTACTACAAATCCCCATGATACCCAATTCTTAATTAAAAACCTGAAAACAGAATATCGATTCTCACTTCCACTAGGAGTCCACTGGATAAATGAAGAGATCTCTCAAACTAACAAACCGAAGTTGTCACAGAAGCTTAGTGACATCGATCCAAATATAGATATCAAGCTTCTTTCTCGCAGTGACACTCTCCTTAGGGAAAAAATCAAGACTTTACATAAGCATTATGAATTCCAAAGAATCCCAGAGAGTTGGTTCACCAATCCACAAATCCCTTTACCAGCTGATCCACTGGAAATAAACAGAATCCTAAAAGAAAAAAGCTTAATGCCTATTAAATTTCCCTTGGTAGATAACGATACTCTCTCCACACTCATCTATCAATTACATCAAACCTTTTCCTTTATCAGACTTCCTGAATCCCTTATCATAAAAGAGACGCTCCCTGAACCGGAGTTTGATCTCATGCCCTTCTTATGTTAATCACTATGTTTAACAATCAATCTACATCAAATAATCAGAATCTTAATTTGTCAAATTCTACCTCCATTCCTTCCATCCATACTTTCTCAAACACGTTGATCAATACCACTGCATTCACCAATTTCAACTCCACATCACTCCATCACACCCATATCGCAACCACATCTTCAAGCAACACCAATATTGAATCAACTTCTAACGTCACTCAAGATCTAATCACCTTCTCCACCATTAATTCCAAAGGCCTAAATAATCCTGCCAAACTTAAAGCCCTAGCAAATCATACCTCAGACCGTGCTATTCTTTTTTGTACCGAGACCAAACTCAAACAAGAAGACAACCACCCTAAGAACATTAATGGGAGGTCCATAATCTATGGAAATTCCAGCTCTTCTGCGAAAATGGTACAGCTCTTATTTTAGGAAGAAGTCTCACTCCTCACGTGTATAAAATTATCAGCCATTCAGAATATTGTTCATCAGTTATACTCAAATTCAAAGGGAAAGTCAATATCCTCGTCTCAGCAGTTTATCTACCCCATGCCATAACAGAAAGAAAAGCCGCAGTTAAGCAAGTAGTTCAAATGGTTAAGACAGCCGCAAATAACAAATATCACCATGCAATTCTAAGGGATTTCAATACATATCCCAAGGACAGCCCATCAATTAATGCTTCAACCTCTTCAGTCAAACGAATACTCTACAGACACTTATTCAACTATATCGATATAGGTCATCAATTAGATGAGGATGCGTTTATCTTCATTACCTCCACCAGTGCTTCCAGAATCGATCAAATCTGGCTATCAAGAAGTCTAGCTTCCAAAGTAGTCTGGTATAAAGTCCAGGAATATGATGTTATTCCAACAGATCACCATATGGTATCAATCAAGTTGGATTATTTTGAATTTAGAAAAACCAAGCCCATTTACAAGTTTAATATAGATAAAACTTCCAGCATTAACATTACAAATTTTGTCCAAGACGTGGAATCCTGGACGAGCCTCTTAAACTCTCCAAATTGGAATGAACTTCATGATCTTATCAAAGACTCCATGAACAAATTTATTAAGAAGACCAAAGTGAACATGATTCCAAAGGATTCCCGTACCAATGCAGAAAAAAAACTCAAAAGTCAGACAAGAAAAATTAACAATACAATCTCAAAACTCAAAAATAATCACACTGCAACTCAACTTCAAGGTCAAGAGTTACAGGTCCTATATAAAACTGCCAATGGAAATTCAAATATTTCAATTCAAGGATTAAGGAAACTCAAAAGACTCTTAATTCGTGAAGCAATGGCCCAAGCTTAGCAAGAATCCCTTGAAGAGTTTCGGCTAAACCATGAAAGAACAGTTGAAAATTTCTACAATAAGCCTGTAATGGTTCAAGAGAAATTCATGGTCGTCATCAATAGTTTATCATTAATTAAGGAAAACTTTATTAATATAAGAG
>CAJVPV010003632.1:0-11024 GCA_910591835.1 Acaulospora morrowiae | reverse complement strand
ATTAGCTAGAGGTGTTCGCATAGGCAGGCTAGCATTTAACTTGCTACATATGTACGTAAGAGATGTTGTTTCTTTCATGATATATACCATGTTATATACAATATCAAATAAAGAAATGATGCTTACCTATGAAGAGAAACCCCCCCCAAAAAAAAAACTTTATTATTATTATTATTAGAATTATAAAATTATTATTTTTATTATTTTTAATCCCGCAATCAAGTTGATATCATTTATTTATTAAATTATAAAGAATTATTACAAGTTGAGAATCTATGCAAAGTATAAATTTCCCTGATCCAACTCACTTATCAATAGCTGAAGCCTCTAGATACGATTTATAGAAGCGATATGTTGTTTCCTTAAAGGATAGGATTAAGATTCTGAACTTTTAATAGAATCAAAACCTGCAAATCATCTCTACAATCACAACCATAAATCCAAATTGTGTTACTCTCCTTTTGTAGTAACTATGCAAGAGGAAAAAGGGATAAAAAAAATTTTTTGAACAAAAGAAAAGAGAAAAAAAAAGCTATAGTCTATTTTAACTATAATTGAAGAGGTTATTTCTGTAAACTTCAAAACTCAAGTTCCTTATGATTTCTCACTTCTTACCATCTGTAACTAGTTAAACAGTTTATTTCTATTGGAGTAGTCGATGTCCAAAAATGTTTAAGGGCACTTCCAGGAGAGTATTTCTCGATACCTTATGTTTAAAGACTTATAATCAGAAAGAATATTGGTTTTCCATTGTTGATTTCCCTTCCAAGTCATATTTTCTGGAATTATTGTTTCATTTAACTAGTGAATAGTTTCAAGATCACTTTTTCCAACCATTTTCAAAATAAATATCAATACTTTAACTTGTTATAAGATTGGGATAGAACCTAAATTTTGTTGCTATTTTCTGTTTTCAAAAAAGAATAGAGAAGAAAAAAAGAAAATAAAGAGATATGAACAAAAAGAGATCACTTCTCTTCTACTTATAACTTCAACACCACATAATATTTCTATACTACTTCTTTAACCAAAAACCATCCAACTCTTTTAGAAACCAATCACATCATCGGTTTGGTGTTGCGCGACTGGAAACATATGAGAAGTACATGTCTTGTTTACTTTTTCTGTAGCTGACATGATCAACCAATCCATGGCCTTAACTAATCATTTTTTAAAAAATCTGATGTAACCAAAAAATTTTAGATCAAATTAAGATAGGCAAAATTCTTCAGAAAAATCAGAAAAAAAGGAAACACATTTGAGAAAAAAGAAATGGAAAGCCAAAGAGATTATGGGAAGAAGACTAGGGACTTCTTTATTCTTGTTTCTCTAGATTCTTGAATTTTTGGAGGGTCTTAAGAGGATATTTTTTCTTGTTTATTTTTTTTCTATAAAGGTGTTCTTGCTATAGATATTTTAGGTGGGTTTCTTGTATTTAGTTGCAAAAATAAACAAGAAAAGTGTTTTGAAAAAAAAAGATAAAACAAATGGTAGCTTTTGCTCACTCAGCTGATTAAAAACCAGTATTATTTTAAGGAAAGTATATAGACTTTATTATCATAAAGACAGAGAATCTTTTGAGAACATCTGTTTTTTGGGTTGGCAAAAGAATTAACAGAAAGAGTTTTTTAGAATCACAAAATTATTTTATTAAAGTTTTATTTAAATTAAATAAATATTTATTGAATTATAATAAAAAATATTAGTTCAAAGACTTTGTATAATATTGTATAAGAAAATTGAGAATTAATTTTTTTCAATTTTTATTGTATTAAAAAACATATTAATTTATTGTTTTCATGAAGTTTAACATATTTTTATTTTAAAAATAATTAAAAATAAAAATTTTAAAAATTATTCAATAATGCAAAAACTTTTATGATTATTTTATAAGATAAAAAGTTGTTTTATAAAAATTCTTTTATTTATTTTATAATTGATAGGGTCCATTAAATAGTTACAGTATATATAATTAAAACAATACAGTAATAAAATTATAAATAAAATGTTATAAACTATTAAATATACATAATAAATATTATTATACGATTGTGATAAATTGTATTTTTTTTCATAAAAAAAAATAAACGAACAAAATGGTTTGTAAAATATTTTTTTTTATTTTCGGAAAATCTGCTACTGTATACTGTATTAGATCTACAGTAGTACACATTACATATTTAAATAGAATATTGTCGTACGGTATGTACATACTACTGTTTAGCAAGATGACTTCTACTTTCCTTGGAAATTTATCCCAAGACCTTATGAAACTTTTGGAAAATAACGATGAGTATAATGTACTCATCGAAATAGGGGAAGGATCTATCAAAAAATCGTATAGAGCACATACTATCAT
Organism: Acaulospora morrowiae; assembly: GCA_910591835.1. Lineage (NCBI taxonomy): Eukaryota > Fungi > Glomeromycota > Glomeromycetes > Diversisporales > Acaulosporaceae > Acaulospora > Acaulospora morrowiae. The sequence goes on along the minus strand of CAJVPV010003632.1, from coordinate 8,665 downwards.
CCTTTGTTATCGTTGTCCCTACCTCTATAATGAATTAAAAAATATTAGCTATAATGACGGAAACATTAAGGTTATTAAAAAGCCTAAAGTCTTTGCAAAAGTTTTTGACATCATTATTAGGTACGTAGTTTAAGTAATATAATTATTAACGGTAAAACTTTAAAGATAACAATTAACTTTATATTATATAGATATATTTATGGTGGAATTATTAATTTAGAAACTATCCCAGCCTCGCTTATATTTGACCTCTTAATTTCTGCAAGTAAATTCGGTCTTAAGGAATTATCCAAATATGTAGAATCATATTTGATCGAATACCAAGCTTCTTGGTTGCGATTGAATTTTTCTGAGGCTTATCAGATAATCTGTAAGAATAGTGAATTTATGATGCTGCAAGAATTTTACAACGATATCATTATAAAGCACCCTGGGGATATACTTGATTTAGAAGATTTCTATAAAATTAACGAAGAGGCTTTAATTTCCATTATAAAACGGGACGACTTACAACTTGAAGAATCGAAAATTTGGGATCTTGTCATTAAATGGGGCATCGAACAGAATCCTACTTTACCTTCAACTCTTGAGCAATGGAAAGACACGGATTTTCTTGTCTTAAAAAAGACACTTCAAAATTGCTTACCACATGTACGATTCTTTTGTATTTCCGGAGAGGATGTAATCCTTAAAATTCGTCCTTATCATCAGATTCTAGAAACTCAACTTTGGATGGATATTATTAGCAAGACTATGGCACCAAATATTCCCATTTCTTCCACAATCACACCAGCTCGAAAACTTTTAAGTATTCAATTGCCTACTAGGAATGTTGCTCCTTTACAGAAAGTGAAAATATCTTCGAAAATAATAACCACTGAACAAGCAGAAACAATAATATCGTGGATTAATGGAAAAGAATCATACAATGCTTCTGAATTTTACTATGAATTTGAATTAATTCTAGTAAATGATGACACCGGTAAATTTTTCAAATCCTTTTGGGATTCATGTATTAATAAAGAAGATTTAATATTAATATTGAAGGCTTCTACGGGTGAAATTCTTGGTGGTTATATTCCTTTTGGCCTAGAATTTAATGTGAATGCAACAAGTGGAAAATTAAAAACAAATCAGAGTTTTATTTTTTCCCTAGAAGATGAAAATATAAAAAAATCAATTCTTAGCAGAGTTATAAATGAAGATGAGGCAATAAATATTAGCACTAATTTTTTTTCTTGTATTAGCTTTGGCAGCACTGATTTTAAGATATTTGAGAATATTTCAAGAAAAATCTGGTTTGATTGCAAGAAACGAGATTACGAATTTCATATTAGTAATACAGAAACTTTTGGTTTTATAGAAAGCATAGAAGTTTTTCAGATTATTAAGAAAAATTTACAGGAAAAAGATATAAATTTTGATTTGTAATTTATAGCGATAAGATCTTTTAAAATTACGACATTGCTTATTAAATATTTAGCTATACAATGATTTATTCGAAACATAAAATTTGAATATGTCAAGAGTATATACTGTATATGCGCTTTTTAAAATGAAAGTTAATTCACAAGTTCGACTCTATGATATTACTAAATCAACAATGTAATGTTAAAGCAGAATTAACCGGCAAATCTACGGCTACTTTGGTCAGTCCTCACATAGCTAATTTACTATCTGAATTCTCATGCGTGATGCATAAGAAATAATTTGAAAAGGTGTTTTATGCTACGTTTGACTAATAAGTAACATATTCTTGTCAAGGTTTAAAAATTTACAAAATAGTGTAACGGTGTAACGGCGAGTCAGTCGCTAACTCTAGCAGAGATTCGCGTAACCGTTACTGGGGTAATTAAATGAATGGGTGATTTTAGACGTGTTTGTATTTGACCGAGTCTTTATTAATTTCTCACTTCTATGTCCACTACTTCACTTACGTGTCTCCCCTACTCCTCTATACTTTACATGTTATTATACTTTACATTTGGCTATGGCGGCTTAGACATAATGATACAGCGACATGGCTAAAGCTAAATTACATAATTCTTTTCACAATCCTTCCCGTCCTTCCTTTATTACCTAATTATCACAGCCGACTTACCATTGTCACGTCGATCGGTCATGTGACTAACGTCGCGTCCCATTTCTCCCTGTTACAATAAAACAAAGTTGAAAAAAATAAGGGTTTAGCCGTAGTGTAGATGTAGAATTTAAAGTAGAATAATATGTGTACTGTATATAAATCGCGTGACATTAGGCTAATCAATCAAATATTATTGTTTACAACATGGAATCAAAGAAGAAAAGGTTTATCCCATACGTTATTTTTTAAAAAAGATTGTTTTATTTCGATTAATTTTTATGTGCTGTATGTGCTTACGATTAACAATTTCTTATTTGTCATATTTGGTAACTTTGTTTAAATATTTATACGATTCTAACGTATAGTGTAAATAAGAGTGTACAGAAAGGAAACAGTTTTAACTTTCATTATTGCTTATAATATAATATTAAAATTCACAATATATTGATTTAAAAATAAAAATAAAATTTAAATCAATACTTTAAGGCTGAGGAATGGAAATATTTGGTCCAAGTTCCTAATAAAACCTAAATAGTACTTGTCAATAACAATATACAATAGTTTATATTCATATAAACAAAATCAATTCTAGGCAAATACTTGAAAATTGCTATTACAGATGTTGAACAACTATACAAATCAATACTGTTAATATTTCCAATAATTTATATTCATAACAGTAGTTTGTTAATATTTATTTTTTATTTACATTATTGAAAAAATCAACATATTTTCAAATTCTCTAAGGCCTCTCAAGCAGCCGATCAAATTCTTCACCTAGACAACAATTACAAACCAATTTCACATATGTAATAAGTTATCTAATTGTCATGTAGAATAATAGACAAAATTTTCTTTATATCAATGGATTAAGGCAGCAATGAAATCCTTAATTCAATTATATAACTTGATTTGGAAACCCTACTGCTTTACAATCAACATCTTATTTTTTACTGGAATTCAGTAGAACTATATCAAATTCCTCAACCTGTTCAATCTTTTCAAATAAAAAAACCAACCACCTTACAAGCCAAAGTCACATCTACTACTAATCTATAAGATAATAATATTATTAATTTATTCTTTATTATTTCTAACTTATTAATTCAATTTGAATATAATTATTTCAAATGTATTTATAGCTTGATATTTTTATTTTTTTAATTTTATTTCTTTTAATACTAAGTAGATATCACAACTGCTTGATACTATTTACAAAATATATTGTTTTAAACTTTTTTTTCAATACTAATCATATAGTTTTTATAGACAAGCTAATATTTAACCCATTGTATTAATATACAAAAAATATTGTTTCTTTTATAATGCATATTTTGTTATATACAAATTAAATAAAGAAATAATATTTATTATAAAAAAAACAAATAAATAAAAAATAATACAAATATTATTAATTTTATTAATAAATAATATTATAATTAATATAGATAATAAATTTGCAACTATTTATACTACTTAAATTCTTTAACAGAATTATATTTTGAAATTGATAATATAAATAAAAAATTTTTTATAATATATAAATAAGATTCAATAAATAAATTTTGTAAAATAATTTCAAATTGAAAGTTATATAGAGTATATTTAAAAATTTTTATAAATATTAAAATAGATTTGAAAAATTTCAGTATTGTTAATATTAAATCGGCAAGCCTGTCACTAGTGACAGTAGAAACTCATCGTATATCAAAGTTGGGTTATGTCTTTTTGTCTTGAAAGAGGTGAGTAAAACTTTGGCTGATTGCTTTCTTATCTCTAATTACCATTCTTTCTTTCCTGTCACCATTCATCCTCTTGATAATCCTTCTACAGTTCCCTTTAGTGGATTCTGATTTTCCTTTTCTAACTTGGCAAGTACTAAAAAGGCAAGTTTTTTAATTAAAAGATCCTTTATTAGCAAAGTGACTCTTTTTAATAATCTTATCGGTTTTCTTTTTATTAAAATTGTTCTTCTTTATTTCTGCACTTTTTTACTATTTATATTACTATCTCTATTATTAACTAATGCACTATAGGACTATGACACCATAACTTATAGACTATCAAATTATAAAATAGACTATCTAAGCTTTTATAATGACACATGACTATTTTCTAGAATGTTACTACTACTTCGACAAGTCATATGAACAAGAATCATATTGCCAAGCCTTAGTCAAGCAAATTCTCTACTAACAATTTCTCTCCACTTATCTTTGGCATCCTCGCCAAAGACCTTATTACTCCTGGAACTCAACAGGTCTTCTATGATAGTGATGTATCAGATGGTTAAATGTCACATGGCGAATCAACAGTGCAGACATCTAAGTTGCTGTTTCTGTTACTTATTGTAATTCCTGATTCATTTTCAATTTCTTTTATCATGGCCAGATTATTAGCATTTAAGCTTTTACAGTTTCCTTTTCTGTTATACCTAGTTGCACACATAAATTCAAGATTATACTTTTTGTTAGTAATGTCACGAGTTTGGATAATTCTATAAGATTGCTCTAGCTGGCTTTCCAATCTGATTTCTTGGCAAAGTGTATGGTCCTTTCATTTCTTTATAGCTGTATCAGGATTCCAAAGTAAGTATGGCTGGTGAATAGAATTACGCTAGGTTGTCCTACACTTCGCTCTGATAGGTATTATGGTGAAGTATAGATAAGTCCTATTCCTTTTTCATTTTCGCAATAAGTTAACAATTATTCTTATAAACCTTCGTTTACTATTTCGGTACCTTCTTCTAGCTCTAGAGTAATATTCATTAGCCATGAATGTCATCAACTCCTTGTTTGGTGACATAATTAGTGAAACAAATCTTGATTCCTTGAGGTCTTATGTCACAGATTCTTCAATGACATTTAATGTCAGTTGAGCTATTTACTTATTGGGGTTTCAAACTATTTGTTTTTTTCTGGCTGTATTATCTACAACATCCTGATATTCAAGATACATGTCACAAATAGAGATCATTGTATTGTTTGGTATATGCCTTGAACTTCTGCATCATATAAATATTCATTGCTAATATATCATTGGAATAAATTATTGTCACATTTCTTATATTTGTTGCATTTATTGCATGTTGCCATAATATGAAGATGCTGCAAAGCTCAGTTGTGATCTTGTATGAGTGTATCCACTTTATTGTCATTGATGCCATTCTTCCGCTGATAGTCTCCTATATGTCTTGCCTGATTTGTTGCATATTGTGATCAATCGGGACATCATCATGATTTCACATCATTATATTGCACTCAGGATATAATATGGTTTTTTCGACAATATTGTCAATTAGCAGCTTCCTTGCAAAGCAGCTCATCTGAACCATTTGACTTTTGATCATAATTATTATCGTGCAAAGTTCTAATCTTATAAAGACATCAGAGTATGTTTTTGTGAGCTTTATTTTAAGTTGCGAAGAAACACACCCATCTATCGTTACCACACTGCAAGGATATTGTACAATCTGTAGGTCTCATCCCCAGGTGCATGTATTTTCCAAGTGATTACCGATGTTGTTTTGTCTTCGATTGTTTTTCTTTTGCTTTGGCGTACCTTCTGCTGGACTGATACATTGTCAATATTATCCATGCACAATATTACTTTCACGAATCTTAACTCTTAAACAATTTCCATAGAGGCATCCTGTTGATCCTCTGGGAGCTTTCTTGCTAATTCTTTTGCTATTTTCTGATCATTCTCAATTTCATCAGTTCTGTCTTGATTTTTTCAGGTTGTTGCTGCTGTTGATAACTTCTTATTCATTATTAAAACAATTGGTTATTCCACTAATACTATCTCGGTTTGCTCATTCTGTCAGTTCTTGATTCTGCTGTCCATCTCAACTTTCTCGATTTCTACTTTTATCATCTCTTTCCAAATGTTATTATGCAATATAATCAGTTCTTCTATCTGATCCAAATGCACGTCAAGATTTGATACAGTAAAGTATGGTTCAATGTTGAAATTGGGTTCACAGGACATACTTTTGGAGAGGGCAACTTTCTTTTCCTTAGTTTCATTGACCGCTTTTTGATCATTCCTAGCCATCATCAGCATTCCTTTTTGCTGAGAAGATTACATAATAGTATTCATGATCTTCGATTGTGCTTCATCATTGGAACCGAAACCTTTGCACATCACCCTCATCACTTCTCCCTTCTATTCCCAACAGGATACTACTTATTCTTCTTTTTCATTTGTTTCTTTTTCTCTATACTGCTTTCTAATTTGCAAGATATTGCTTTTATCTTCATCATAGGGCCTTTCATTGCTGATTTCATCAACAAGTATTTCATTGGTCTTATTATCCTTTGAAACCTGAATCTTTACTTGATTTTTCATACTGATTTTTTGTCTATTAACACAAATATTTATTTCTTTAGGTAAAGGCATATCATTATCGTTGCATTCAGATTCTCAGGCTTGAGAATTCATCTTGGTTCTCAAATAACCCTTTCTCATCATTTTGGACTCCAGCACAATCTTCTCATTTTTGCTCTTGCATTTCTGGAACAATCTGTGACATCTAATTTGATAACTCTCTCTTCCACTTTCACTATCACTTTTAGCATTGCTAGTTCATACTTCAGATATCTTCATAATAGAACTTTCCATTAGTTCATACTTCAGATATTTTCATGATAAATCTTTCCATTAGTTCTTGCATCTGATTTCACGCATGGTCTTCTAACTCTTTTCTTTTTTCCACTTCTTTTTTGGCTCTGATTGCTGCTTTGAGTACTTTCCTCAAAGCAATTGCATTTCTAATGGCAGGTGCAACTAATATGTCTTTCCTGAGTCTGAGTGCAATTACCCATTCAGCTGCTTCCTTGTGGTAATTCTCCCTAAAATAGACCTTATTGAGCAACTTCTGGAACCTTCAAACGTATTCGAGCACCTTTTCACTTTCTTCTTGCTTTATGTCTTCCAACTTCTTTTTCCATTAGTGCTGTCATTCGAAATATCATACGAACGTTGGCATGAAACTTCCCTCACAATCATATTTATCATCCCAATGTGTGAATCGATCCCAACAGTTCTCATACTATTCTAACGCATCTTTTTCTAAATACCCAATTATCTTTTTCAACCTTTTGTCATTTGACCAGTTATAGCAGTTGGTGGCTTGATTATAGGATTCAATTCACAACTGTGGGTTCTCTTTTTCATCTTTGAACACTGGTATCCTAACACTGCAGACTCATTTTCTCCTTTTTTCTGACCATTACAATGTAGAGGAGTACAGAGAGTTTCCTCATCCATGATCTCTATGATTTCCAACATTATTGCCATGGATTAATAATCAAGACAGATCTTGCACAAATCACATTTTTTCAAAGAAGGTAGGATTTGTTTTAGTGAACAATATGTTTTTGTTTTTTTTTTTGAAATTAATTTAATTAATTAAATTTTTTCACATGATTTTATTGAGGGATAATGAGATGTTGTATCTTACAGTTACCATCAAATTGTTGACATTAAATCAGCGAGCCTGTCACTAGTAGCAGCAAGAACTTGCTATATGTCAAGGTTGGATTATATCTTCTTGTCTTGAATGAGGCGAATAAGACTTTGGCTGATCGCTTTCTCCTTTCTTTTACTAATTACTGTCCTTTCTTTTCCATCACTATTCATTCTTTCAATAATTCTTCCACAGTTCTCTTTAGTGGATCCTGATTATTCTTTTCTAACTTGGCATGTACTAAAAAGACAAGTTTTTTAATTAAAAGATCATTTATTAGTGAAACAACTCTTTTTAATAATCTTATTGTTTTTCTCTTTATTAAGATTGTTCTCCTTTATTTCTACACTTTTTCACTATTTATATTACTATCTTTATTACTAACTAATGTGCTATAAGACTATGACGCTATGACTTATAGACTATCAAACTATAAAATAGACTATCTAAGCTTTTATAATGACACATGACTATTTTCTAGAATGTTACCACTACTCCAACAAGTCATATAAATGAGAATCCTGTTGCCAGGCCTTAATCAAGCAGATTACCTGCTAACAATATATTATTAAGGAAAGAATAATTACCACTATAGAATATAGCTCAAGGTTATTATATTAAGCAAAGAACTGATACCAGAAAAGAAAAGAAAAGCTTGTTAATTGGTCAAATCAATCTTATACATCTTAACTTACCTTTAATAATATTAATTTTGGACTGATAAAGTGACTAACTTGCAGTTTTCTGGCCCAATATTATATATAAACAATCTATAATCTATAGGTTTATAATATACTAATTAGTGCTTTATAAATCAGATTACAAGATACTATTTCAATTCTATATAAGGATGGTTAAATAGAATTAATATGGTATTTGATGTTATAATCTATTAAAAGTACTATTTCTTATGAGAAATCATTTTATACACTGATTCAGCAGGCATTAAGATTGTGATTTCTGAAAAAGGTATTATAGTACAACAATTGTTTAGTAGTGCTACCATGATTACTGGAAGTCGTAAAATATAAGAAATATTTATTTTTTTTTTTGTAGGTAAACATCATTTCTTTATTTATTTGTATAATGATAGATATACATTGCGAAAGAAA
>CAJVPV010003631.1:0-11025 GCA_910591835.1 Acaulospora morrowiae | reverse complement strand
TAATAATAGAAATAATATAATAATATAATACTATAAAATAATAATCTAAAAATAGTACTATTAATACTCATAACATTTCTCCCTACTTAACAATGAGTCCCACAAATAAATTCCTACCAATATTGAATACTTATAAAGTTTCATTCTAGAAATCATAATAATGGTGACATGTTGTGATCGCTTGATTTGAGCAATGCCAGTTTTTTCAAAGAGATTATAGATACGTCAGCTAACACTCAGATGATACTTGAAAAGTTGTCTACTCAAGTATTGTTGTTAAGTTCTTATTGGAATAGATTCCAATAATTCTTCCATATAGTAAGCACAGATTAAAGTTTTTTTTTTGTCACTCATTTTTGCAAAACGTTATAGTTAAATATAGGTTATGTAGATTTTCTCTTCAAGGGGTTGATTATCAAGATAGGGAGGTAGTGGTACATATACATTTTGAGATTCAATTCTCAGGAGATCTTCTATAATTAGGTCTTGAATAGCGGTTATTGACATTTTTGCACAGAGTAATTGGATTTTTAAGACAGTTATGCAGGAGTATGGGATATATATATATGTTTTTAATAGGAAGGTTTCACAAAGTTCCAAAAGATTCCATAAGGTTCTTAATGATTTCGAATACTTCTTCACATTTCTTAATTTAAAGGACATAAAAATAATTATTTTCACTAATTTTTTATACCTTGTGAAAATCATGTTGCTAGGACTTCTTGCCTAACTTGTTCAAGGCTTCATAATCCTTCCTAAAAAACCATTATTATTTTACAAGAGCAGGTTCGCTTCCTAGAATGTCAAATATATCATGGAGAAAGATCAAGGACTTCTTTAGAAGAAGATTTAGAATGCCTTTGTAAGGAGATTTCTCGGTTATCCTTTCCAACAAATTCCTCTTATATTTATGAACTTGAGTTAGAGAATGAAAACTTGCACCAACAGATTACTCGTTTAGGTCTTCTCTTGGTTCAGTTGCATGTACAAGTTTCTGTTCCTTTTAATCAGACTTTTTCTTCTTTAGATTAAGGTGTTTCTTTAATTTTTCTCTTTTGTTTTCTTGGTTTCTTGTTATTTATTCTTGAAAATGTAGCAGTCGCTGAGCAGCTCAATTGAGCTGGTTGCAATAATTTGCGGGCATCCTGTAGGACTGTGGTTATTGTACTATATTTTCCTTTATTTAAGCTGTTTCTTTTTTTTCCAAGTGAATAATAGGTTCCCAAGGTTCTTAGTCAAAATATGGTTTCATCAAGACAATATTAAAGAGCATGGTTATAACTTTTCCTTCCATTGTTCTTAACTTATAAGCTTCATTTTTTAAAGTGTTATGAATATAGAAAGGTCTTTTCCATTTGGGCTTGAGTTTTTCAATATAGTGTTTATCACTTGCAGTGTCATAAAGTAAAATCTTGTCATCAATTTTAAATCTCTTATCCTTTTTGATTTTTATATCATGACTCTCCTTTTGTTTCTGCTGAGTTTTCTTGATATTTTGCTGAGCTTAAATACAGTTCTGTGGAAATGTTTCTGTCAATATATATAATTAGTCAAGAATGTTTCCATCAACAATTTCATCTATTTCTTCATAGGGCATTGTGGATTTTGTCTATAAACTAAATAGAAGGGTGTTATTTTGGTTGTTGCTTGTTTGGAGGTCTGATATGCAAAAAGTACAGGTGTTATAAATTCGTTCCAATCCTGATTTTCTTTGATAATTTTGGCCAGTGATTCACATAAAGTTCTATTAAAATGTTCAACCAATTCATTTGTTTGAGGGTGGTATAAGGTGAAATATAAATATGCTATTTCAAATTTTCTTAATAAAACTTTCACAATTTCATTTCGAAAGTGTGTTCCTCTATCTGAAAGTATTTGCTTTGGATATCCATATCTACAAATAATGACTTGATAAATAAAATCTGCAATACATTGTCCTGTGACTTCAGAGATAGCTTTAGTTTCAGGCCATTTTGTAAGATAGTCAGTAGTCACTATTATATAACGATTTCCCTTAATGGTTATAGGTAATGGTCCAACTATATCAATTCCTATTTTTGAGAATGGATCTCCAACAGCTATGGGGTGTAATGATCCAGGGGTTTTGAATTTTTCTCATTATTGGTATTGATCACATGTCCTAATATATTGTTTAATATCTTAAAACATTTGGAACCAATAATATTAATCTTATATTTTATTGAAAATTTTGTCCACTTCTAAGTATGTGCCAGTAGGATGTTTATGTAATAGATACAATATAGGTTCCAATTCATGTTTTTGTAATACATGTAGTAGTTGATTTCTTGTTTTTCTTCATTGATCCTTTTTGTATAATTGATTATTTTTCACTTCAAAGAATTTTGCCTTTGCTTGTAGTTGGTTTTGTTGTTATATATTAATGTCACTTGATAATTTATTGTTTAGAAGGTAGTTTTTGAATTGATAATATTGTTGATATTCCATTTTAATTGATTTTTTTTTTTGTTTTTGCCAGAACACCGACAACCTGAGCTGGATATTATTTATTGTCGGATTGTTAATCTTTTTGTTTCTTCTATATTTTAATGTTGAGTGGTATTGATATTGATTTCCAAAAGTAGATTTTCTGTTTCATACATTCGTGACATAGTATCGGCATTATTGTGTTTTCTTTCAGATCAATAAATTATTGTGAAATTATAAGGTTTTAGGCATAATATCTATTGTGCATGTCGTCTTTTGAGTTTGATGGTTTTCAACCATTGAAGTGCTGAATGGTCAGTAATCAAATAAAAATGATTGGTTCCTAAGTATTGATGAAAGTGTCCAATGGCCCATATGATTGCAAGGCATTCCAATTAGTAACAGAATAATTTCATTTGGCTTTATTCAAACTTTGGCTGGTATAAGCTATTGCATGTTCCTTTTTGTCTTCTTTTTGTGCCAATACTGCTTCAATTCCAGTTCTAGAAGCATCAGTATGCAAGTAGAATGGTTTTGAAAAGTTGGGATATTGTAAAATTGGAGAGTTAATCAACAGTTGTTTCAGGATTTCAAATGATTGTTGTTAATCCTCTGTTCAATTATAGGGTGTTCCTTTTTCCAATAGATTATTCAGTAGTCACGCAATAGTAGAGAAGTTTTTAATAAACTTCCTATAGTAAGAAGCTAATACCAAAAATCCTTGTAGTTGTCATATAGTCGTAGGTCTAGGAAAATTTTTCACTTTGTCAATTTTTTCGTCATTAGGTTGAATTCCATCATGGCTGATTACATAACCTAGAAGTTTTACACTTGTTAGAAAGAAGTGACATTTTTTAGTATTGACTTTTAAGTTTGTTTGTCTCAATACATCCAGAATTGTCATTAGTCGTTGAAATGTGGCTGGTACATTATAAAGTCCAAATGGCATAATATTAAATTCATATAATCCATATTTTATAACAAAGGTAATCTTTTCCTTATTCTAATTGTTCATAGCTACTTGTCAATATCCATTAGCAAGATCCAAGCATGTAAAATATTGTGCATAATTAAATGTCTCCAATAAGTCATCTACTATCGGTATTGGATATACATTCTTGACAGTTACAGTGTTCAGTTTCTTATAGTCTATGCAGAATCTGAATTTTCTATTTTTCTTGGGTACAATTACTATAGAAGATGACCAGGGGCTGATAGTGGGCTGATGATCCCTCATTGCAACATTTTTTCAATTTTCTTTTTAATAAATTCTTGTTAATCAGGAGAGACTCTATATGGTCATTGCTTAATTAATATTGTATCTCCAGTATTAATGCAGTGTGTTACTTTGTTTGTTCTCTCTAAGTCACTAGTCTGTTCTTCTTTTGATATATTATTGGCAAATATATTTTGATTTTCTTCCAATAATTGTTGCACATCATATTGTTGCTCCTTAGTTAAAATGCCTTGTGTAACCTCAGGTAAATTCTTTTTGAATGTTTTCTAATGTTTCCATAAGAAAAATTGCAGAGTTCTCTTTTTCTTTTTCATGGACTATATCTGATGTGTATGCTTTCTGTTTCTCTAAATCCTCTTCTGAATCATATTCAATTTCTTCCAATAATTAATCCTCATCTTGCTTATCATTATCGCTTAATAATTCCAGTGGTTCATATGCCAGATGAGTTGTTACAATCTTCAATTTGCATCCTTTGTGAGAGATCTGCAAGGTACGTTGATCAAAATCCCAATTGACTTTCACTTGTCCTAGCCAATCAGTACCCAATAAAAGTGTTTCATCACTGGATTTGATAACTTGCAGCTTGACTGATATGACAGCATCTTGAATTGCTATTTTCAAATTCGTGATTTATTCTAAAGCTCGTATATAATTTCTATTTGTAGTTATAATAGTTGTTTTGAATAGTGCATTAGGTTCCAAATAAAGCTTATCCATTAATTTCTTGATAATAATACTGACTGTAGACTGGAATCTAGAATTGCAACAACTGAAGTTCCATTAATTTGGATATAGCATTTTGCTGTGGTAGTTCTGAATTGATTTTTGTCTGATACATAATTGGTTTCTACCACTTGCTTGAGTTATTTCAAGATATTGACCAAATTTTTTCATTGATTGGGATATTGTAATATTTGTTCCAATGTTGCTGAAGATTTCAATTCCAAGAGATTATCAGCAATATTATATAGTTATAATTTGTCAATTATTGAAGATTGAGACTTTGTTTATAGTCATTTGGTTTTAATCGCTACCTGTGAAATATTGTCTTTTGATCCTGATTCCTCAATTTCCATTGGTTGTGATTTAGTTATAACCTTCCTAGTTCATAGGTTAAATTTCTTATTGGACTGAGATTGCTTGATTTTTTGTTTTTCCTTAACTTCTCTTTTATTGGTCAAATATGGTGATCTTTCTTATTGTCCTATATAAACTTCTTCTTCATTATCATCAGAGGTCGATGATTCTTCTATAGTCAAATAATTAATTGGTTGCCTAGGTTTATATGTCTTTGGTTGGGTCTTTTCAGATAAACAGTCACATGCAATATGTCCAGATTCTTTATATTTAAAGCAAATTATCTTTGGGTTTCTTCATGGCTTATTTGTTTGTTGCTTTTGCTTTTCTACTTGAGCAGATAGGAGTTCAATTTGTTCAACAAAATTCAATTGCATCTTTTCAAATTTTTTGATCAGAGGATCCACAGAGTCTTTAGGTGTCTTGGAGGAATTAGATTTGTATGGTTATATTGGTGATTTCTCATAATTGTTGATATCTTGTCCAAACTCATATAGTTGAGCATATTTGACAGCTTGTTCAATAATAGTTGGTTCTCTTATAGCAATTACTGGAGCTAAGTGGGATAGTAATCCTCAGATGAAGTATCAGAATTTTTGTTTGTCATTTATTTCTTCAACTATGTCAACTCTTTTAATTAATCTCTTGAAAGCGATATAATATGAGTTAACTGGTTCAGTTGGTCCTTGTTTTCACTGTTTCAAATCCTTGGTCTATTTGTTAATTCATCATTGAGTACAGAATTCCTCCATAAATGATTCAGAAATATTTTTCCATTTTATAGCATTATTATTATTCTTGTTATCTTTATAGTAAGTTAATCACTATTCTTCAGCTTCATTCTGTAGATGTTTATTAAGCATTTACAATAGTTTTTCACTATTCCAATTGTTGACTTTGGTAGCTTTTTCAAAGGCAGTGAGCCATGTAATTGGATCTTGAGTTCCATCACCAATAAAGGTTTCTATTCCTAAAATAATTTGTTGAGTATTGGCCTTCAAGTAGTTGAGAATATCATCTGCACTAGCCATCATATTTGTTTCCAAAAATAATAAATCCAAATGTAGTTCTTCTTGATTATGTAAATAATTGGAATAGGAAATTTCGGGGATAATAATAGGGGTAGTTGGAATTGGTTCAGACAAGTTTAAGCTTAATTCTTCAAATAAGTCATTATCAATGGGTTGGGTGATATAAGGGATATCAAGAGAAGGGGAAAGTTCAATAATATCTATATTTGCGGGGTCAAATATAAAATTACTATTACTATAGATAGTGAAAGTGGTAAGAGTTTCAATAGCTACTCTATCAAGGTGAACGGGTTCAGAATATCTGATGAATAAAATTAATCTTTCAATAATATTAGGGAAGGAGAATAGGATGCAAAAGTATTGAATAAAATAGTAATAAGTTTTAAATGAATATTGAATAGCTGGAAAAGTAATATAGAACCAATTCCAAAAGTGAATAAAATAAAGATTATAGTTTTCAATAGGGGAAAGCAAATAGTGCAGGACTCGTCTGGTCGTCTTTGTTGAATCGCTTCTTTACTTAGTTCTGGGTAGTCTTGATGTACTTGATCATGTTTATTGGTGATGTGTTCAAATGTTTGGTAATCTACCATGAATCTTCTACTGGCCTTTCTTTGTTAGACTTTGGATTTCGAATTACAGACTCCTCTTTTGCTGTAAATACTTCCAATACTGAACAAAGCCTTTCCAGTTTCCCTTTAAGATTCGCCTTCAGTAGTTTCTTCTTAGTTACGTGATGAACTGAATCTCACGAATTAAGATCTCATAGTCATCACCAATTTGTTAACCTATTTAATAAACCTTAAAATTAAATAGATCAACAAACAACAGTAGCAGGAAACCACTTAATTTAGAAAAAAATAGCCTCAGTTGTGATATACTAGTGTTGGTAAAATGAAGGAATTGAGCAAGGTTTATTTTTAAAGCAAGAGGCATAGTGATTTGATTATGGCTTCAAGATAGTTTTTATTAGAGTGAGTTAAGAAGAGTTAAGAAATTCCTTGGATAGTTGAGAAGAATAGCTATCTTATTTATATATGTTTGAAACATATGAAACTAAAATGTAAATAAGCAACAATATATGCCAGTTCAGTCAGATATGTCTGGTATCCTTAATCATGTCACTCAGGTCATTCAGACTGTTCTGTCAGATCAGGCTAATCAGGTCGGTCAGGTTGATCAGATTGATCAGGCTGATCAGTCATATCCAGCAAAAATGTTATATCTACTTGCTATGTTATATATACTAAATAACTAATAATAGAAATAATATAATATTATAATATTATAAAATAATAATCTAAAAATAGTACTATCAACACTCATAACAATAGGTATAATAAATATGTTTGAATGTTTGGTAATGTGTAATTAGTTAGAAATGAGATGTTAATCAGTTGCCAGGAATAAACTGATTACAGTTTTTTGAAAAAAATTTTGAAACAAGAATTTTTGATTTTTTTGTGGCACAGTAAAGTATATTGAGTAATGGTAGAAGTTGTTTTTTGTATATACCAGTGGTTCCCCAAGCCAGTAATATAAACAAAGTTGAAGTAAGAATTTGTGTTTTGAAATAAAAAAGAGTCCTTCAAGTCAAGAATATAAATATTTAAAAGTATTTGTAAATTAATAAGAAGTGTTTTAATAAGAAATAAAAATGAGAAAACCTCCAAAAAAAACTTGTAAAAAAGCAACTGCTGTGAGCCTTTTCTTATGCAATTCAACAGAAAAACATGTTCTTCAAGCTTGCTTACTTTTGATCAGAAGTTTTTTCTCAATGAATTAGTATGCTTTTTTAGTTCCTTGAGATTTTTGATAGTGAAAGTTAAAGAAATGTAAAGAACTTGTAAATATTGAAAAGTGAAAGGAATATTTTTTTCTTTAATTTCGAAAAGTTACTATAAAAGAAAATTTTTAAGAAAAATGTTATATATTGAAAAGAGTTTTATTATAATAATAAAATAATTAATAAAAAAATAAAAAAAAATATTATTATTTTTTTTTTTAAAAAAAGCAAATAGCTAACACGTTTTATTTTATTTATTATACTTTCATTTGCAAAACAAGATACAATATCCATAGCATGACATATGTCTCTTTTTGCTAGGAAAAGTTTAATACAAGGCTCCAAAATGAGCCCAACCCTGTGCTCTTTTGGCACCATTCAAGAAATATAGAAAAAAAAATTCAAAAATCTATATTATTGCCTTGAATGATGTCTAGCTATCTAAAAGTAAATGAATATCTAATTATATGAAGGTGCGCAGCCAATCTATACAGGTTGAATCCCATGTCATAATTAGAATTGGCATACCTGTTTTCAAATATGGCTTGAGATATGGCAAGTGAAGTAATATTGGAGATGGTGAAAAATGAATACCTTTTTGCATAAAGGTGCTGCAGCTACTTTATACAGGTTTGCTTCCAAGTTACAAAAAAAATTTGATATATCCATGCTTCAAATATAATGGAAGTGTCCTATGGATGGAAAAAAAAATATTATTATATTAATTAATTTTAAGATTATATTATAAATTATAAATTATATAATTTTGAATTTTAAATTATAGGGTAGTAAATTTGGTCCTGAAAATTTTTGGTTTACCTTTAAAAATAATTACCTATATAAAAATTTACTTGATCTCAATATATATAAATTTAATAGTTGCAATAAGTTACAATTAATTTATTTATCTTTAAGCTAAAGATTATTAATTTAATAATAATAAATTAATGTTTAATAAATATCTTATATTTAATAATTGTTTGCAATAAAAATATATAGCTGTTTAAAACCTTTTGACAAGATATATTGTTTTAAAAATTTTTTTTAATATTAGTCTAGTAGTTACTATAAGCAAACTAGCATTTAACTTGTTATATTATTATATTGTTATATGCCAATCCAATTTCAAAAACTAATATAGAATGGAGAATTGATAATAGGAAGATACTTTATTTAGGACATAATTTTAATGTGATATGTTATAGTTTATAGAGAATATACTTAAGGTTTTCAAGATCATAAGGCAAGAGACATAACAATTATAATTGTATAAATACAAATATAATTATGATGATTTGTAAGGAATTGTTTATTATCAAAACATTATTACACTTTTAATTTTATCAATTTTACTTTTAATTCTCCTACAAGTTTCTCTCTATTTTTTTTATAATTTTTTTATTATTTCTCCTTATATACGAAATATATTATTATTCTATTTATATGAAAATAAATAAAGAATATAATTGATATACTAAGTTATTAAAAGTAACAAATAATACAAATATAAAAATAGTTGATTAAAGGCTAATTTATAATATGCTTCTCAATTCTTTATGTTTATAACTTGAGGATTATCATGTAATTATGTGATATAACAGTATATTTTTGATTGAATATTATAAATAATTGATTAAAATTCTTAATTATTGCAAAAGTAATAATTGAAACTTTTTTCATATTCTAAGTAAAATTATTTAGCAAATAAAAATACTATAGGTCTATTATTAGCAAATTAATATGTCAGATCTATTTTTGATATTAAATTTTTTATTTTGGAAAAGTTAAACTTTTAGATTTACAATATATAAGAGATATTGTTTTGGGGGAGATTTTTCCAATAGGTAAACATTATTTCTTTATTTGATATTGTATATAATAAAGTATACATTACAAAAGAAACAACATCTCTTTTATTATTTCAGAAAAGTTAAATACTAACTTGTTTACTTATTAATATTTAACTAATATTAAAAAAAAATTCAAAATTAATATTAATATACTAGATAAGGCTAAGTAGTGGCTATACCTACTATCCCAGAAAATTTTGTAAATTCTTTTAATTTTTTAAATATAAAAATTAAAAAGGAAAATAAAAGTAATTCTAACTAAAACAAAATCAAGTATATTATAAGATATATGCATATAATAAAATAATCCCCGGATAAGCTCATTGTCTTATCTCTTTGATTTTTCAGGTGCTATAGATAATAGAACATATGTAACATTATTTGTTGTTATGGTTGTTGATAGTAAGTTAGTTATTGTTGTTGTTGTAATCATTATTGTAGTACAAAATCAGTTTGAGCTTGTTTGATTTTTGTTTTAATCTTTAAACAACATCTGATTGAATGATTAGAGGGCACTGATCATTTGGAGGAGATAAATTGATTTTGATTTTTTGGATAAAAAATTTTTGGAGGTTGGAGATAGTATAGCAAATATTATTATAAAAATATTATATATAAGGGTTAACTTAAACAAACAGTAGATCCATTAACTTTGTTTGAGTATATATTTTGGAAAGTATTTGGTTTAGCAAATATGATGGTAATGATATGGATAGTTTTTATAATAAAATAAAGGTAAAGAGAAATGCAAGAAAACTGAAGAAAAAAAAAACCGCTACAGGTCTTTTTTTATGTAACTGAAAGATAAACAAGACTTCCAAACTTGAGTAAACTTTGATCAGAGATCCTATCCCATTGCACCAGTTGTTTTGAAGGTTCTTGAGTTTCTGAGCTGGTGTTCACTTGCAATAAAGAGAGTAAAATATTTTTTTTTTGCTTAAAATTATCATAAAAGAAAAATTTTTAACAAAACAAATATACTGTAATTAGGAGAGAGTTTTTTTTTTATATAAGAAATATTGTTTTTTTTATAATATATATCTATTATTATACAAATTAAATAAAGAAATAATGTTTACCTATAAATAAAAATAATAAAAATATATATACTATATATTGTTATATATCGTTTCTATCTCAAGAGAAAGATAAAGATGGAAAACTAGTAGCAGGTAAGTACTTTAGATAGACAGGACCAATGTGATATACTAAAGTTCTTAGAAGTATACAAATTAATACAATTTTGAAGTGTATGAGGTCAGGTGAAAGAAGTAATAGTGATTTGTTTTGTAAAGGAAAAAATATTTATTTGATAAAATAAGAGTTCAAGCCTGCCAATTCCTAGACGAAATTGGAGCCTTTATATACATATTTAAATTATAACATTTTTATCAAGGTGAATGGGTTCAGAATATCTAATGGATAGAATTAATCTTTTAATAATATTAAGGGAGGAGAATAGAATGCAAGAGTATTGAATAAAATAGTGGGAAGTTCTGAATGAATATTGAATAGCTGAAAAAGTAATATAGAACCAATTCCAAAAGTAAATAAAATAAAGATTATAGTTCTCAATAGGGGGAAAGCAAATAGTGC
>CAJVPV010003630.1:0-11025 GCA_910591835.1 Acaulospora morrowiae | reverse complement strand
CTTGATGTTACCCATAGCTATATGACCCAAAGCCTGAATAATCGTTTCCTGAGTCTAATATTGCCAATGTAAATTAGCAAAACATGAAATAATGCAAATTAACAATTTAATCTAAAATTATAAATGCCTTGACATCTTTAGTCTGCTTCACCAAACCGATCAATTTATCGATAATTGCAATAAACGTGTCGCTATTCTTATCACCGTCAGATGCACCCTCTTCAGAATCAGGAGATCGCAAAATAGCAAAGTTTGAGGTGTATCGTCCGATTTCTCCCAAAGCTTTAGAAGCTCCATTTATATTCAATGTTTCTGAGGAATCTAGATCTTCAGCAATCAACTTTACGGCTTCTGCTAAAATACTGGCTGGTACAAGGGAATCATAGGTCGAAGGATATCGATAAATCAGTCGACCAATGATGTATCCTAGTACTAGAATACTTCCGTGATGATCGACGGATGTCTTTTATGAATGAGAAATCTGAATGATCATCGCCGATTTTTATAAAAACAAATAATTATTATTTACCCGCTTGGATTGATCTTTTCCGATGGAGATGAACTCTTGGATTAATTCTTGAACAAGTGCACATCTCTTTGGATCATCCCTTAATTCACTTGTGCTCACGATTCCTAATATATGCGCCATAGAATTACGTACTTCTAATTTTTGCACACTCATAAAAGGCTTGAATTGGATAATATTTATTAAATGGGAGATTAAAAAAATACTAAATAGGTAGGCAAGATATAAGAAAGTATTTTTACCTTGAGCCAGCTTAGCCTGTTCTCATATGACCGTGCTAATGATGACGGACCGAGGGAAATAATTTCCAACAGAGAAGAAGATGCAGTGGATTGCAATGTTTTGTCTGTAAATACATTTCCGATTTAAAATGTCATTTCCTCACCTATATATTATCATAAGCATGGAAGAACGAAGCTAATTAGTATTTGTTTACCGATAAATTTTCCCTGAGATAGCCCTTGTTCTAATAATCCAAGATAAATATGTAATGTTCCGTGGTTCCCATCTATATCCATTTCCTCGGTCGACTCTCTCTGATCAAGCTCCCATTGTTCCTTTATCCAATTTTTTACTAATATTCTGCTATTCGAATCAAAAATCTTGCTTTCACTCTCTAACGCGTAACCTAATTCATCAACCGGCACCGTTGGATCAGCACTCACTATCATTAGATGCCTAAGGAATCGTAGGATGTTGATATATACTTCTGATCGATATCCTAGGACATAGATTTGATGACTCATATCGTCTGCCCGCTTAAAGGACTTTTCGTGTATAAGATTTACCATGTTGGAGAAATGAGGAAATTTGACTTCCCCCTGCTTTTCGAGATATAATTTAGGAGTCTGTGAATTTGGAAATGATAATCCACGAGAAGCCATCTCACAAACTTCAAGCTTTTCATCAGCTGAGGCGAGTAGACAAATATATCGTGATAATGTGTGAGAAAATGGGAAAAGACGAACAGCATACTTTACAGCGCAGTAACGAGATTGATGGACCGACTAAGGATCAACATAATATTGGATTCAATGTGCGACTATTATAATGCAAGACAATCTCAGGAATTAATAATGTATTCTAACCTTGCTAACGCTTTCTTCCAAAATATTCTCGATGGTTTTAATATCATCCGCACTTGCCCACTCATCAAGGATTTGGTATGCCTCTATCATATTTGATAAAGCCTCTTGGATAGAACTTCTTATATTATTATTGTTTATTGAATATAAATCCGAAAAGAACTTGGAAAGAATAGAGAGATCGGTACGGAAAAGTTCGGGGACTAAGGTTAAAAGCAATATAATGAACAAATTAATCGGGCAATTATTATTCCTAACCCAAAAATGAAAAATTATATCTACCGCGTTTTGCCAGTAAGCTGATAGATATGTATGAAAAACTGAGAAGTTGTTCGTGGTCGCCATATAAAACCTCCTCATCTAACATTAGTTCGTATAAGTAAATTTACATACTAATCGATTGTTTGATGTTGAAAATTGCCTTTATAGATTTACCTTTATTAATGAACTTCAGTAAACCAGACAAAAGCACCGGTGCAATTGGTTTCAACTTTGAAATGCTGGCCTAAATTAATGATGTCAAAAAAATATAAGAAAATAAGAAAGGTCAATGGGAAACAAAGGTTAAGTATACAGACCATTCTGGCAGCCCATTGAACAAAACTCATTCCTTGTTTCTGTAATTTTGTATTTGGAGGGGAGGCTTAAAAAATAGAATTGATCAAAAAAGTTACTACGAATAATGCAAAGCAATTATTACACCGTTTTCTTTCAAGTAAACATTTTGTGTATTGGGAAAACCCACCATAAAAACAATCAAATGAGACCTGCAACATCGATGGAAAAGTGTTTGTTGCAAACTCGGATTTGCAAAGGTAATTCATGATTTTAAGTTTAAGAGCCGTTGATGCTGGAAAGATTTTATCTGACTGATCTAAATTTAAGGGTTAATAGTTTATATTCCCATTTACTTTCACAAGACCGCAATTATAAAGTAAATTAGAACTTTAATTTGAAATATTACCTGATCCTGAGCCGCTACCCTGATATAATGAATACAATTTATTCACTACCTGAGATGATTATTTTTAAAAAAAAATAAAGCTGAGTAAAAAAATAATCCGCAAGAATAGAACGACACGATTTAGTAAATTAACAAACTGTTCTCGATTCCAAGTCTGGTTTTTTCATTTTTTTAAGGCCATCTTCGCCACCATCCACTACCTCGTGAGAAGAATCACAGGTGGCTACTAAAAATATTAAGAACCTGGCTAAATGAATATCGTCCGACAATGAATCAGGAAATATCACCGGAGAATTAACAAATCGAAGAATCCCCATCTGTAAGTCAACAGTAAATTTAAACATTAAACCGAAATCATTTTTAAAAAAAATTAAAGATAACAATAAACCTTGACAAATTTGATATCTGCAGACTTTGTAGCCCATGAAGCTTTGTCATCATTAGTCACAAATTTTACTGATTTGTGACTTAAACCAAAAGGTGTTTGCGATGCTAATGGGTTATACAACATTACATCCAAAAATGAACCCAATAATATTTTCCCATCCTCAGATCGTGCTTTGAAATTATAAGGATCTAGCGATGATGGAGAATCTGCTAATTTTGGTTTGAATTTTTGCAAGGACTAAAAAAAAGTTCATGTTAACTACTACAATATTTGAATTAGAAGAATAAGTGTTTAATTAATTTATCCCCACCATAAGTATTATGTGTACCAATGTCTGTTTCTGCGTAGGAGGCCGTGATGAAATATTTTCAATTAACGATGGCAAGTGGGTAATTTTATCCTAATAATATTTTCAGCAAAAATTATCACAATGACAATAGATTTCCTAAAAAGAAAATGAGATGTGCTCTTACCTCCTCCGTCAGGCGATTGTAGGCCATCTCGAGATACATGATAGCAAAATTCTTGACAAACGCAGATTTTGTGACTTTTTCGGTACAAACAAGATCGATCAGTGGAATCAATGGCAATTTGATATCATTTTTTGGTCGAACTCGTTTATTAATGTGTGTTAGCACATCAATAACCTAATTTTGAAATCATTAGTTACAATTCAAGAATTGGAAACTAACATCCATTATTTCTCTTTACCTTTTTCCGAACTTCCTCATGAGGACTTGCTAACTTCAATAGGACAGGACTCAAAAAGATATTTAGTGTTTTCTCCAGTTGAACGTCGGTCTCGGCAAGGGCAAATCGAAGTTCAACGTTCTCAAGTAATTCTAATATTCAATTTGAGATTTTAAAAACAAGTTCAAAATGCGCAAAAATCCCACGGAATTATATGGGGCGATATAAACGATACCTATTTCTTTACTTGCCATTTCGCAAGTTTGATCGTCGATCGTCGGATAGTCGAATTGCTCGAGACTATATACTTTTTATTTCCATTCACGTGACTATTTGATTACGTAGAAGTGAAGATTACGAATACAGTAGGTGGCAATTACGCACCCGACAGAAATTACGCACCCTATAGAAATTACGTATTGGTAGAGATTGTATAAACAACTTACGGTATTATCAAAAATGGTTAAGCGGTTTAACGAACAACCGTTTTTGTGGATATCACGGGTTAAAGACTTCATTTAAAAAAAAAATTACTCTAATCAACGAAACTCGAAACTACACCTTTACTCAAAATTTCATGATTTTTGATTTTATTAAATCATAAAACTACAGTATAAATAAGGTCTTGTACACAATGTCCGTTTATTATAAAAAATTCGATTATGTTTCCAATTAAATATCTCTACGATATTTTGTCTATTAATAAAATTATTAAAAATTTTTAGTTAAACTATATTTGCAAATTTATAATTATAAAATTGTATTTAGCTTTTTATATTATTATATTATTTATTTATTTTTAACGTAGTAAACATCATTTTTTTATTTGATTTGTATATGACAGAATATACATCATGAAAGAAACAACATCTCTTATGTGTTGGTACAATGAGTTAAATATTAGCTTGCCTACAGTAATCATGTAACTAATATTGAAAAGAAAATTTAAAACAATATATCTTGCCAAATGGCACAGAGCAGTTATAAATACCTACTCAGTATTAGAAGAAATAGAATTAAAATTGTTAGATAAAATTGTTAGACTATAAATATATTTAAAATAGCTATATTTAAATTAAATAAATGAGTTAGCAACAATGAAAAGTAAATCGATAATAATGTTTTCTTGTAAGTTATTGTTAAATTTGTCTTTAGCTTACAAGATGTTTTTGGTTTTGAAGTTAATGGAATTGGTTGAATTATAATATTTGGCATAATTTTATTTAATTTCAATAAGAGGTGAGATATTGATTATGAAGTAGTATGGTTTTCAAATTAGATTATATAATAAAATTAAAAATTTTATTATAGCTTTAATCCAATTAGTAGTGATTGAAATAGAAAAGATTTTATCTGTGACTTCATATAACAGTTTGATGACTTGTCATATACATATATAGAATTGGTTTATAATTATTGTCTGAATAAAAATTTGATTAACGGTTTTAAACTTACATCTTGGATAAAAGATATCTGAGTATTGATTAGGATATAATTAATAAAACGTAAGATAAATTAAAAGAGTTTCTAAAAGTAATTTGATTCTAAAGGCTATAAAAATATTATATTTGTTATTGTGAAGTTTTTTAATATTTTTATTGGATTGATTAATAACTATTAGACCATATAGAATATGTGTTTATTCAAATATTTGAACAACTGAAAAGCTTTTATATGTTATATAATCTTTGGCAATATTAAAAAATTTTTTGTATCATCTAATACTACTATCCAAGCAGGTGTCATTAATTAGAGAATTTTTAAAAAAGTGTTGCAAAAAATTGTTTCATTGGATAGTTCTGATTAATACTGGTCTGAATTTAGATTTGATATATATAATTTCTATAAATTATTGTTATATATATCAATTGATTCTCTAAATTAATAAAAAAAGGTTGATTTTAACCATTTTTCTTAAATATTCAGATACTAATTGAATAATTTTTTTATTATTTCTGATTTCAATAATAGAGTAAACTAGAATTTTTTAAATAATATCAAAGATTATCAATAAAATATTGTCTGATAATAAGCAAAGATTAAGTGATTTTACTTTAATCTTATTTATAAATAAACTGTTCTTGTAGAATTGAATGTAATAATGTTGTTGCAGACTGAAATCTTGTAGCAATATTAGGGAGAATGATTGGTAAAAATGTTAATTTCTTAAAGAATATATTTATTATTTAATAATAAGTTAACAACTTTATTAATTATATTAAGTAAATAATATTTGAATCTATTGAAGGGGTTGAAAAAAACCCATAATGTAGAGGTAGCTGTGCTTATAAATAGTATTCAACAGAAGCATTTAGAAAAGTTATTGTCAAAGTTATAGTAAAATATTTTTCTTTAAGTAGTGTTCTTCCATCTATAAAAATATATCTTTTGCAAATTATTATATTATTTATAACTTTTTTAAAAATATTACTGTAGTAAAATAAATAAATTAATTAATAAAATTAATCTGTTTATTATATTTATATATTTTTTTTATAATTCAACAAATATTATTATATTTGATAATTTTTTGTTAACAATATTTGGATCAGTAATAATAGAAAATAGAATAATAATGTATATAACAAATAAGTATTATAACAAATTATAGTTTTGATAATATAACAATTGTAATAAATTTCAAAAAATTATTTAATTATATAACAAATAAGTAAATATATTATATATAGGTAATAATTGATAATTACTTATAAAATTATAAAATATGTTATATACTTACAAATATTTTTTATTAAGTTTTAATGATTTTGTAAATTAATAAAATACTTTGTAAAAATCTATTAAAATTTGTATTAATATAATGATCTGATTTTATATTTAAAAAAATATCATATAAATATAAATTTATATATTATAAGAGAAACCGAAAAATTAGATAGATTCAATATATATCATCCTCGCCCAATTGGGGTTTAATTGAGGCTTGAGGGATTTTTGGAATTTTGGAGATTTTTGGGATTTCTTAACATGTATATAAAAAAAATAATGTACTAGAAAAAAAGCAACAATAAAATACTGTCCTTTTACTATAAAACCCAGACTATTATCTAACACTTTCACTTACCTCGTGCCACATCTCCACACCTCTTTCGACATTACACGATCGGCGATCACGACATAGCGACAGACTCCCCGTTATAACCTCCAACAATATATTCAATTAACCAAAATATATAATATGATAAATATAGAAGCAATTTATAATATTGTTTATATAATATCTTGTTTTGATAAAAAAACTAAGTATTTGATTAATAAATTTATTTTGAAAAAATTTTGTAATACTATATAAGATAATAAAATTTTAAAAAACTTTAAATATTACAAAATTTGAAATATTATAAAAGAAATTAATAATCTTCAAAGTATTTTAAATATTATATATAATTAAAAATTAATAAGATTTTAAAAATATTCAAAATAATTTCAAAAATTTACAAAAAATTGAATTGATTTTTCTCAAATATTTAATAAAAAATATGCAAAACAAAATTTTAATCTAATTTATTTAAAAGAAAAAACTTCTGAAATATTATAAAAATTTAGAATTTCTAAATAATTAACAATTTTACAAATATTTTAAATTTAAATATTTTGAATTTTCAAAAAACTCTGTAAGATTTTAATTCTAAATAACTTATAATAAAATTTTGTTTTATATATTTTTTATAAATTATTTTTAAAAAATAAATTAATTCAATTTTTTATAAAATATTTAAAGTTAATTAAATATTTTATTTTATTTATTTTAGAAATTTTTAAATTATTACACTATTAAATTTTTTGAAGTTTTTTGAAGACCTTTGAAATATTATTTTAAAAATTTATAAAAATTTTTTAAAAAACATAAATTTTTAAAGTTTTTTCACAAAAAATATTTCTAATATATAACAATAAGCAATGTCACATATACTTAAAAATTGTAACAAATTGAATCAAATCAAATTTTATTTAAATTCAATTCAATTTAATTTTTATGTATATGATTTAAATCTAAATCAAATTTAAAAAAACTTGATTTAATTCGATTCAAATTTATTTCAAATCAAATTTATTTGATTTGATTTAATTTATCTTTAATTTGATTTTTTTTTTTTTTTTTTTTTTTATCGTAAAAGGGCATCAGATGCAAAACTTTATTGATATATAAATTATACTCAAGTTATATCAAATATCTTTATGTATTATGTTATACAAATTAATATTAACCTATCTACGATGCTAACTATCACTATCCTTAACACACTTAATGTGCTTTAGATTAGTTTTAGTGCTAAATGGTTAATGCCCTTCCAGAGCTGATACAAGTGTTTGTGTTTTGAGTGGGTTGCTGCTTAAGTCTGTTTGTGAGTTTGTTGCTTCTATAATTAGCTCTATTAACGATAGCTCTTTTGCTATATTCCTTTGCGTAATGGTTCTGTTGCTGCTTGTAGTTGTATGAGGATGGCCACTCCATTTAACTCCTGAAGCTATTGATGTGTTGGCTGTTGCTGACCTGGGTACCCAAATCAGTGTGTAGAGTAGTGCTAAGGCTTTATTTGCAAATTTGCATGGCCTTTTGTTGACAAGTGAAAATCTATTTCTGTTATTCCACACGCAACTTTGTCCAATCCTGCTTTCCTTCCTAGATTTATTCTCTGTATTTGACTGTTTGTATTAACTGACTTCTTTTTTGAACTGTTTTTGCTTGCAAGTTTCATTAAGCTTTTTTTGAGTTTGGCTTCGATCTCTTTATATGCAGGTAAACTTTTATAACATTCGAAAATGTGTCTCTGGGTCTCTATCTTGGTGAGATATCTGGGGCACAAGTTGTCTTCATACGTGTTGGGATACCTTTCATGAAGGAGTTGTCTAGTGGAAAGTAAACCGCTGATCATTTTTGCCCTGAAGGCTAGCAGTGAGGAGCAGTTTACCTTGTCCTTTTTGATTAGAAGTTTGTTCGCTTTTGTCAGAGCCTGAAGATTGGAAATTTTTATACTAGCGTCCCATCTTTTTCCGATTGAAGAGTTGTTTATGATATTAGTGAGTCTGAAGGTGTGCTGTATTTTTTTGATCCATGTTACTGGGCTATAATCCCATTTGTTTTTGATTTTCAGCCCTGTAGTGTAAACTATTGGCTTTATTATACTGTCGATTCCTATGATTGCTTCGATATCCTGCTGCTCTGGGGATATTAAGTTCTTTTCAAGCCTTAGCTTGATACTTTTTTGATTACAGATGGTGTTGATATTTCCTACCAGAAAACTATATGGTGTTTTGACTCTTTGATTGGAGTATTCTGGAACTTTTAACTCGATTTTTCTGGACGTATTAATTGAAATATACGATTGGTTATTTGCTGCTCCCACCAGTCCCAGGATTTCTAGGAGGATGTTGATTGGTTGTGGATTGTTAGAGTGGAATGCCATGCTTGTATTGTGTCCATATACCTCCAGCAGCTCCTCTCTTGCCATCAGATCGAACTGAGAGAATAGACGATCTAGGTTGACGATTTGTTTTATATCTTCTACTGTGTTGGAGTTTAGGCACATCTCTGATCCCATGTTTTCTTGAAAACTGATTTCTACTGTTGGGTTTGTTATTGGGGTCATTTTATGTTGTAGCTGGGACCAAATCTCCTCTGTGGAGTTGACTAAGCAATGTTCGTTATTGGCTTTGTATGTCCAAAGCGACATTGTTTTCTCAATTCGTACGCTCATTTGGTGTGTGCTATCGTGACAATAGCACTGCTTGAGAGTTTTATTTGCCTTTAGTTTATAGTGCTTGCCTTTGATAAGAGGCTGTCTACTACTGCGGTTGGCTCTTGCTTTGATAAAGTTCAGCTCGTTGTTAAAGATATAAGCCCAGAATCTGGCCTTCGTGTTGGAAATACATGTTGAGATGCCTTTGTAACTGGATGTAATATTGATATTGGTAAACCAACTAGGAATAGGTCCTTTTGGAGTTGGGCGGAAGTGTGTGTTAAACTCGTGCCAGGACAGTTTGCTGCTTGTTCGGAATACTAGTAAATCCTCTAGAAACCTTATGTTGCCTCTATATAGACCTAAGGCTTGATATCTCAAGTACTTGTTTTTAAAGAGAAAATGCAGCCCCAAGAATTGCTGACCTTTGGCATGGTTGAATGGGCAGCTAGCTGGGCATATGTTGATTTGGTACTTTTTGCACAATGTTGCTGCTTGTGTAATCCATGTTTCTGGGAACACTTCTGGATAGCATAATGGGCAAAGCCAAATAGCGTTGCAGATCTGGAGAGAATTGATTTCTGTTTTTACGGCTTCTTGTGTTTTAATATTGCTTAGCTTCACTATTAGAAGTTTTGCTAGCGTAAGGTCTTGTCTGTCTGAAAAGTTTTTAAGGTTGAGGCCAGCTTGTGAATACATTATTTTATCTGATATAGTTTTTCCTACTCTTAGTCTTCTTTTGATTAGGTTGTTTGCTTTGGCCTGGAGCTTTTGTATGTAACCTTTGGAAAGTGAGCTTGAGAGGAGAGCGTAGTCAAGTTTGCTAGGAATGATCCAGTCTAGCACCTGTTTAGTTATTGGGTTATTCCATCTTTGTTTGTGGCATGCTTCTATGATTTGATGCATGCTCTCGATGCTGGGTCGGCTAGAGATACTTTTATTTGTGTTTCTCGCGAAGAAGTTGCCTAGGTAGCGGAGGGGGGTCTTGCTACTGAGAGGATTAACCACTGATTCCATTACTTTCAAGTCTGCATCTCTGCGGGGGTGTTTGTCAGCTAGTGTAGTAATGAGTGTTGTTTTATCTGAGTTGCATTTGATGTTGTTCAGAAAAAGAAAGGAACAGAATGTATCCGTAAGCTCTTATAGTTGCTCTAGGGATTGTGCTGTTAGGAGAACATCGTCCATGTAAGTAAGAATGTTGTGTATGATCTCTTGGTGTCTGGGGTAGCTAAAAATTGTTGAGACCATAGGGTCATAAAAGATAGTCCATAGAAGTGGTGAAAGAGTTTCTCCTTGATCTAATCCTTTCGTAACTTCTACTTCTCTGGTTTTGCTAAAATTTGTCGCAACTGAGAGCTTGCGCTTATAAAGAAGGTTATGAAGAATATTGACAAGTTTGGCTGAGACTTTGATTCTTCTGAGAGCTGTGTCTAGACTGCTGAGATTGACTGAGTCAAATGCTTTCGCTATATCGAAGGAGGCCATCCATAGCTCATTGTTTAGATTTTTTGCAGTATTTAAGGTTGACGCTGCAATTGCTAATGGTTCTATTGTACTCTGATTGGCGAGCCCTGCAAAACTCGCTTTTGAGAAAATGTTATGTTTACTTATGATTTCTGATAACCTGGTGTTTATTATTTTTGTGAAGACTTTTCTTGTGGACTCGATTA
>CAJVPV010003629.1:0-11032 GCA_910591835.1 Acaulospora morrowiae | reverse complement strand
AAGAGATGTTGTTTCTTTCATGATGTATACCATGTTATATACAATATCAAATAAAGAAATGATGCTTACCTATAAGGAGAAACCCCCCAAAAAAAGAAATAATTAATTACAATAAATTTCAATTATAATTAAATATATTGAAACTGTTTTTTCTAGTATAAAATTAAATCTTTATTTTGTTATTATTGATGTTTCATATATAAAATTATTTAAAAACATGTTTCTTTTTTTTTAAATAAATTTTTTATCAAATAATTATAATTATTTCGTTTTTTAATAAAATTTCATATTGCAAATTTTATAAATTTAAGATCAAGAAATTCCTGTACTACAAGTCAAATCAAATAATCTTATAATGATCTATAATGTGTCCCCAATCAGCTGCTGCTGAAAAAAAAAAATTTTGTAACTTTAAGTTTACAGCAGAATTTCTTAAAAAAACAAAAATTGATATTTTTTTATTACAAAAATTACTTTATAGTAATTATTTTATAAAGTTTATATTTTAAATTTATTGTTTTTTACTTTTCTTTCCGTCTTTTGCAGGACCTTCCCCGGGTTTAATTATATTAAATTTCTGTCCCCCGCCAACAGCTTCAGCTCTTGACGCTATTGCACGTTCGATGTTTTTATTTATGCCCGATGTGATTTTCTATATTGATAAATAAATGCGGAATGTTTTTTTAATGGAGTAAATATTAGAATGTTCATACTTCAAAGTAGAACAGTTAAATAAAGGGATGTACAACTTTTTGTATGAGTTTCTGCTTTATAACGGATTGCCGCTTGGGTGCTATTATCTTTGCTACAAATTTTAAGATGCGAGAAAGGGTTAATTAATTTAGTACACGTCGTCAGTCCTACTGATTGTGAATTATTAATGCAAAAGCTCGCCTCCTTTCTTCAGTCCAAGAGACTTATTTCCTTTGCCCGATTTTTTTGAAACCTTATTTGCTAGTAATGATTTTGAATTTTTTCCGAGCGGCTTTTGGGCCATGATTTCAAGTTAAACAGATCTAACGATTAACAAAAAGATTTATGCTCAAATCGATTTCACGTGATGCGACACAAGTTAATTATAAAACGTGTTTTTATTCTTTTCGAATTCCCTAACTTAGTTTGTTTCTGGAAAATGGCATTGCGAGTTCCAAAGAGTGCTTATCCTCAACTTTTTAAAGAAGGTTATAAGGTTTGTGTTTGCGATGAGATCATGATTGCACGGTATATAAGTATTTCCTGATGTTAACATATATTTCTCGCGGCATTTACGTCCTCAGAACCTCCAAGGTATTGAAGAAGCTGTCATAAGAAATATTCAAGCAATCCATGAACTTTCAGAAATTGTAAGAACTTCCTTTGGGCCAAATGGTATGACATATTAGGATAATCAAATACATTGAATATTACGCTTCGCGAATATTAAATACGGGTTGATTTAATAACAAACCAAATAGGACGAAACAAGATGGTGATCAATCACCTTGAGAAACTTTTCGTCACCAATGATGCTGCTACGATTATTCGAGAATTGGAAGTTATACATCCCGCAGCAAAATTATTGGTGATGGCTAGTCAACAACAAGAACAAGAGGTAAAGGAATGCTTTACTCACGTATAAATGATATTTAGAAGATGGAGTATCATTATTATTTAGGGTGCATTATTATCACTATTGGACATCTCATGATCATACGTGGATACGAGTCACCCAGTCAACAATACAATAAAATAATAATAAAATTGACAAGTACTTTTAATCATTTAGGTTGGAGACGCGACTAACTTTGTTATAATATTCGCGGGTGAATTACTTCAAAAAGCAGAATATTTACTGCGGATGGGACTGCACCCAAGTGAAATTGTGCAAGGTTATGAACTCGCTAGTAGCAAAGCAACAGAAATCTTGGCAGGTAATCCAGACAACATTATTTTACTTACTAGAGTCTATTGTTGATTTTTCTTCTGACCTGCATTATATATTCTTGGTTTTGTTCGGATAAAGAAGCCATATTGGATAATTATGCTAACCAATTAATTGCGTGATATGTAGGTCTCGGTGTGGAAACAATAACAGATTATAGATCCGAAGATCAACTTTTAAGGGCAGTTAAGCCAGTCATTGCCGCTAAGCAGTATGGCAACGAGGAATTACTTTCAAATTTGGTAATCGAGGCAGCACTCATCATCATGCCAAAGAATCCGGCAGCTTTTAATGTGGACAATATTCGAGTGGTAAAAATCATGGGTAGTAGTATTTATGAGAGCAAAGTGGTTAAGGGTATGGTATTTGGTCGCGAGCCCGAGGGTGTTGTTACTAAAGCACTTAAAGCTAAAGTTGGAGTTTTCACGTGTTCCTTGGATACTGCTCAAACTGAAACCAAAGGAACTGTGCTAATTCATAACGCACAAGAAATGATGAATTTCACAAAAGGTGAAGAGCAACATATGGAAAAGGTATTTGCGCGTGGGTACAATCGAGTAAATCGTCCGGTTCTTTTTTTTTGTCACTAATCAGGATCCTCTATATCGTTAGATATTTAAAGAATTAGCCGATGCTGGAATTAATGTAGTGGTCACCGGTTCCGGTATAGGAGATTTGGCTTTACATTATTTAAACAGATTTAACATAATGGCCATAAAGGTATTATCGAAATTCGATCTACGTAGACTGTGTCGTGTGATTGGTGCTACGCCTTTAGCTAGACTAGGACCACCTATGCCCGAGGAAATGGGATATTGTGATATCGTTGAGACTGTTGAAATTGGCGGAGACAGGGTCACTGTCTTTAGACAAGGTTGTTATTATTACCATCATTAAGAATTGTGAAATCTTTGATAATTCTCATCAATATGACATGATTTTTGATATCGTAACACTATAACAGAAAATGAAAGTTCCAAAACGTCTACCATCGTAGTTCGTGGTGCAACTCAGAATCACCTTGATGATATTGAA
Source organism: Acaulospora morrowiae (assembly GCA_910591835.1). Taxonomy (NCBI): domain Eukaryota; kingdom Fungi; phylum Glomeromycota; class Glomeromycetes; order Diversisporales; family Acaulosporaceae; genus Acaulospora; species Acaulospora morrowiae. Next base: position 8,076 of record CAJVPV010003629.1, on the reverse strand, counting down.
CGTGCTATTGATGACGGTGTGAATATCGTAAAAGCAGTTACCCGGGACGGTCGTCTAGTTCCTGGAGCTGGTGCAACTGAAATGGAGTTGACCAAACGATTACTATCCTTTGGAGAGGTAATGACGCGTTTATTGTATATTCATTTTTTTGTTTTTTCGTTTGATGATGGAATGATAAAATCTTCTTTATTCTACAATTAGAAAACACCTGGGATTAATCAGCATTCCATAAAATCATTTGCGGAGGCACTTGAAGTATTTCCACGTACTCTGGCGGAAAATGCAGGATTGGATGCCACACAAATTCTCTCAAAACTTTACGCAGCACATCATCAGGATGACAGTGGCGTGATTGGTGTAGATGTTGAAAGCGAGTCTGAAGAATGTACTTTGGATTCTGTCAAGGCTGGCATTTTGGATTCTTTACAAGCAAAAAGTTGGGCTTTGAAATTTGCCACCGATGCGGCTTTAACGGTTTTAAGAGTTGATCAGGTTTGTTTTTTTTTGTTGATGAGTATCAAGACAGATAACGAATGAGAAGCATACTAACTTCGTGTGTCCTCAATTATACAGATTATCATGAGTAAACCGGCTGGTGGTCCAAAACCTCCGCAGCAAAATCCAAATTGGGACGAAGACTAAAGGTGTACCGCATTGGAACCACGAAAGACAAAGAAAAAACATTTTATTGGTAACTGGTGAAGTCGTGCTTAGGTACTTTTAAAAATAATTCATAATAAAGGTTTGTTACTGTACAACCCTGTAATTTGTGTCTTGCCGTTTTTAGATCTATATAGAAAAGTTATTTTTTTCCGTACTTTACATGAAATAAATGAGAGAAATTTTTATTTTTCAAGTAATCGGTTTTTATGTCATAATTTTACGTACTTTGAGCCTCGAAACGACCAGATCCTTCCATACCGCTTTGTTTTACCCATTTAATCGGGCTTTTAAGCTCTTTAAAGAAATAATGGGAATTACTTTGCCAACATTTAATCATTCGTATATTTATGTAAATAAGTAAAGATATACAATCGATCAATAAGATAATGATATATATATATGTATATAAACTTGACAATAAACGCTATCGAAAAAAAAAATATTTATGTTCACGTCCACATGACATCGAACCTTCTAAGTTATTTCTGCTGACATACGTGATTTATTCATTCATTCACTCAAACTTCCTCGCCACCCTTCCAAGACTATTTGATAAAATAAAGTGATTCTTTAAAATCTAACGAAAAAAAGAGTTTAACATCACGTATATTTATAAATTCTATCATTGGTAATAATGAAGATGGTGATCTTAAATAATAAACTGATTTTCGTCAACGAAATTATCTTCCACAACTACTGTAACATCTAGAGGTTGTTCAGGTTCATATAGACAATTATATTCTGGCCTGAATATGTTATCAGGTTGAGGATAATAATTATAATTATAGGTTTGTTCGTGCAATCTCCATTTTCCTCTCCGACGATTAAAGTCCGAACTAAATAATGAAGGTGACGTGTTCATGGGATCAGGTTGACCGTCGCTGGTCATTATTTCAGCTTCTATTGTATATGACCTCATCTCATTCACTATGCATCTCATCTGTCCCTGAATCGTTTGCCCAGCATTTACTGCCAAGGGATCTTTCAGTAAAAATCTAACTTGTTGCCAATGAGTGCGCTCTGCTGCGGGGCTGGTAGACATTGTGATTGTGCTTCCATTGAGAACAGTTGGTGGTGGTGAGAAGTGCAGGTCAAACCAACCAGCTATTCCATGTATAATCCCAGTGTAGGATGCTCGCCAACTAAAAGGTATAGTCATATCTTGAAGGTCTTCCAACGTTACGCTATAAAAGTCTACAACATGTCCTAAAGGATCCGCGGGCGCAATTAGAGTATGTGGGTCAAAGTTTCCGACCACAGGCATACCTTACCATCCAATAGCAATTAAATTATCGCTATATGAATTAATTATTCATTAAAAAAAAAAAAAAATTGGTGTTACACTTTGAAGATCCTAGCTTACCAAACATTTCATCCTTAGCATCGCCATATAATGCCGAAAGGTCTACTCCGTAAAATGAATTTTGTTCCCAGAATCGCGCTTTTCCCTTCGTTTCGCTCCATAAAGTGGCATCCGTGAAAGGAGCAAGATATATGGATCCCGTTGAGGGAAAAAGTGTACCTCCGGGCTTTAAGTAAGTGTCTCGAGCGAAAAGATAACTTTCAAGCTTCACAAAATCAATTAATACATTATAAAATAAATATATATAATAAATTTTAATATATGTATCCACCGTACCATTCTCTCATGAATTAGAAGGACTCCAATCGGTTCAGAAACGATGGTGTCCACTTGTGGAATAGGAAGACCTGGATCCTCGATTTTGGCTGTATCAAAAGTGTATACGTCAAAGTCAAAATCAAAACTAAATACCTTAATGTTCGTGAAATCTCGGTTTTTTATTAAGAATAACCTTGGATGACTTCGATCTTATTCTTTAGAAAAGCATTCCTGACGGTACCGTCTGACTCGGTAGTATTTGCGGCCTTGACAAGTTTACGCATCTTCTCGGCCATTTGTGAAGCCTCGACAGCATACACTTTCTCTGCACCTGCCTGAACCGCAAAGTATGATAATATTCCCGAACCTTTGTTCAATGTAAAAATAATTTATAGTTGACGTCAAACACAAGTACTTTTCTTTTTTTTTTTTTGTTTTTAGTGGGAAAACTCACCGGCACCAACGTCTAGAACCAGTTTGCCGAGAAAGCACATCGGCCCATTAAGAAGAATGGCTGAACGATAAGTGGAGGTACGTACAGAATCTTGGAGCATATTTTGCTGTTGTTAAAACAAAACTCTCTATTTAACAAAGTAGCCAGGAGTTTTTCTTTGACGCGTTGGAACTAAAAGTTCTTGAGTGCTTGAAAACCACCTGATGCTGTAACATGGCATAATATGAAAAATAAGCTGGATCACGCCCTTCCGTAGAAGGAACCTTGCCGTTTGATAGTGGACCGTTCGTTTCCGACATCATTACTAAGAACCCAACACGTTGATAAAAACTAAACAGAAAAAATTTGTCCTCAGCGACGAAGTGATCATTTGTTGTGTGACAATCAGGTGGAACATACGTTACGTACATACATAACGTGCGTACATCCAATGAGCAAGACTTGGATATACATGGACTTTTCGATGTCAATGTGTCACTCCCAACCTCCTGATGGCTGAGTTAAACTTCTACATCTTATTTTGTTCCTTTGCCGCTGTCTTGGGCTCTTTTCAATATGGATACCACGTAATTTAGTGATTTATCCTCGCACATATCGCGAAGGGCTCTCTTCAAAAGCTAATATCTCCTTTTCGACAGATCGGCGAGTTGAACATTCCTCAGGATGTAATTTCCTGTAAAAAAATCCCCAAAGATACAGTCCTTTCGGAATACTCTCTATCGCCTTGCATAAAAATGAACGATGCAGAGGTTGGCTTAGTGACAGCCATTTTTACCTTGGGAGGTCTTTTAGGCTCTCTGTTGGCTTCACGCGTCGCGGATAGCAAAGGAAGACGCCAGACTTTACTTCTCAACAACTTTTTTTTGGGAATTGCGCCTATAATAATGGGGTTTGCTAACAGCGTGTCCACTCTGGTCTTTGGAAGAGTGTTAGTTGGAATTGGCTGCGGCGTAGTGAGTTAAACCTCATAAACTGGTCTATTTGCGTTATGAATCTTTTTCAATATGCATGAGCATTTGACTTTAAAATTAAGGTGACAGTTGTCGTTCCTATGTATCTTGCCGAGATATCGCCCGTCGAGTACCGTGGAACCTTCGGTATGCGCAAGGAAAAAAGAAATTTACTGCATTAAAAAGTTGACGAAAACAATTAAATATTATTATTTTCATCAGGCGTGATGAATCAGCTTGGTATCGTCACGGGTATACTATTTTCGCAATTAGTGGGTCTTTATCTATCATATGTCCCCGGATGGCGTCTCATTCTCTTGGGTGGTGCTGTGATCTCGATTATTCAAATCATCGTCCTTGGCTTCTCTGTCGAATCACCGCGTTTTCTCGCCTCTAGACCTGGTGGATTTCATTCTGCCAAACGGGCATTGCAAAAGTTGCGGGGAAACGCTGATATCGAAAATGAACTTGGCGGATGGCAACAAGTTGCTTCGGAAGAAGTAATAGCCGATGATGATAATGTACCTCTATCACTAGGAAGTGAAGATGGTGATGCCATAACAGCGGATCCTGCAGATCCACCACCTGTTGTGTTTCGCGCGCACACACGTAGTGACGGCTTCGATGTCTGGAAGTTCCTTACCAGTCCTCACTATCGCCCAGCTCTAAAAGTGATTTTACTCGCTCATTCTACTCAACAACTGTCAGGTATCAACGCCGTCTTGTATTATTCAACCAACATTTTATCCAAAATACTTCCAGATTCAAGTGACTTAATCACCGTATACATAAGTGTCGTAAATACGTTGATGACTCTTGTGTCTGCCTACTTGATGGATAGGTCCGGGCGGAGAACCTTGTTATTGTATTCTATCGGATCGATGAGTGCAGCTAGTGCTCTATTAGGATTTGGAATTATTCATGATTATGGTTTTCTCTCAGCCTTATCCATAATATTATTTGTTGCAACTTTTTCCTTCGGACTAGGACCGATTCCATTCCTGATCACACCCGAAATTGTCGATACTCACGCTGCTGCCACAGCATCGAGTTTGGGTATGGGTTTGAATTGGGTGTCGAATTTTATAATTGGATTTGTATTTCTAAGTGTCAGCAAAATGATTGGTGGATACGTTTTTTACATTTTTGCTATATATCTGGCCGGATCCTTTATTTTGGCTAGAAGACTTGTTCCTGAAACTAAAGCAAAGACTGTTGAAGAAGTTTGGCGTGGTTGGACCGGAAAGTAGTTGCATTAACATACGTAAACATAATAATACGATTAATTTGATGTGCATGTACAACTAATAAATTTAATTAATAAAATAAGAGGTGTATCTTTTATTATCTCACGGAATATTGGCTAATGAGTTTACACATGTAAAATGAAAGTACGAGAATGCTAGATAAATAGAGCAAAAATTTTCTTTGAAAAATTTGCTCGCAACAAATTTTCGATTTTTTGCATTGAATATTCTATCGCCATACAGAAAAAATAGTTTGGAACCTTATTGCCTCATTACTTTCTCTGAAACAACTTTTGGTGATTCACGAGATCGCTCTACTCAAATTGATCTCCTAGATATTTATATACCTTCCCGTCCAATCTTGAGTATTTAGCCATGATGCGACCGCAATTTGGACATGAATGGATACAATCTTTTAAGTCACTTATCTGTAGAATAAATGATTTCAAGCAGTTATAATTTTAGAAAAAAAAAAAACAACTAAAAATAATTAATTTACAGAAATTGTATACTTACACAAAAAGGAAACAAACAGCATCCCCACGAGGTAATTCCAAACAGAAACAAGGCGAAAGAGGATAACCAGGTAGCTGAACCTGCTCTAAAGTCCGTAGAACTCAAAACAACATGATTACAATGTGGGCACGTAGTTACCGCTGGCTCTGCTCGCAAATTATTTAGTGGTATTGCTGCAGTCAAAACGACTGTTTCAGGAGAAGATTGCGTCTGTTGCGAGGGTGGAGTATACACAGGAGTAGGTATTGCAGAGTATGAATTTTTGGGTGCGTCTGTGTATACACGCGTACTTTCGGTTGCACCTTGAGAGCTCGAAGAGGGAGTATAAGGTGGTGGAGAATCAACTGTATAACCAGGATTTGAGAAATTATCACGTTTGTTTGTCATTGTTTTTTCTTCGATCAAGTTCAAAGACGCCAGGTGAGATATATATTAAAAATCAGAGATTACGCCGACTTACGTATCTTATACGATTTTCGGAGTCCGCCTTCCATACTTGATGGAAATTTCCACTGGTAAACTGCGGTTCATTATCGTTATGATAATCGAATTAAACCATGATACTTTATTTAATTTAGATGAATAAATTTTTTATTTGTTAATAAGTCTGGTTCGGTTCATCGGGTTTCAGAAGCCGTGTCTTAATTGGAGTTCGGTTAAAATTCGGATTTTTTGCATACTGTATTAAAATCTTTTCAATCATATCTTACTCCTCTTGTCACGATTAAAATTTTAAAAAAATATCAAAAGATATTTATTAAAGATGTAAGCGTTCAAATAAATTCTAACTTTATCAAATAATAATAAATAATAAACTTATAAACCAATAGTATAGTAATTAGTGCACTTATATAAAAGTAATTAAATAAAATTAATATGGCTATTAAGTACTGTTTCTTATATGAAGCCATTTTATATACTAATCTAATAGGCATTAAAATTGTAATTTTAAAGAAAATGTGATATAATAATTATCTGATTAATATATAATAATTGGTTAAAATATTATTGTAACAAATATAAAAAAAGTCCAATTTAAAACAAAATGGTTTAATAATTTTCTCTTTATAATATCTAATATCTTTTCAAGTTTTAAAATACAAAAATAATTTTATTTCAATTCAATAAAAAGTTTTTTTGATAATGGTTATTTTAAAAAAATAGTATAAAATTCAAATGGTTTCTATATATTTTTAATTACTATTTAAAATAGTAAAAATTAAATAATGACCTTATGGGTCTATAGCATAGTGATAATGTTCCATAGGTTACTAGAAGAAGATCTAGGATTCAATTCCACCTGGTTACAAAAATTTATCACCTTCATGATTGATTAACTGGCTTCCAATTTATGTTATATCCAATCAGCTGATAATCTACTTTCAAATTCAGTTAGATTGTATGAAGATGAAACCTCTGGTCTTTCCGATAATCACAAGTTGAAAACAAGTCGAAACAAGAAAGGTTGTATGAGAAAAGGCTTCTGGTTTAACTCCGGTATAAGTCTACAAAATTCTAATCCAAACTGGTGATGGCAGACTTCATCACACAATACAAAGAGGCTAACTCTAAGCAAGATCTATTTCAATCTGGAGCTTAAAGATCTATTCCATAAGTGGTGTTCTCTTGAACTTAAATGAACTGAAAGAGCAAAGGTCATTTGTCACAAGAGATGACAATTTAGGTAAAAATTGTTAAAACCAAGTGAGTCTAATGAGAATCATTAAGATTAAATTGAAATCCAAGCAAGGACACCAGTTCTACAGGTGATGAAAATAGTAGTGTGATACTATACTAGTAGCATATTTTAAAGATTAATGATAACAGTAACTGAAATACTGGTGTTAGTCTCTATAATAATATTTTATAATAACTTGCTTCCTGCAATAATGAACCAGCAGATTTAGGCAGGTTTTAACTAGTGATGGGATTTTCTCTCTGTTAACGTCCTACCTGACATGTGGATACAATATATTCTCGAGATGTTTAAATGGATGCATAGTTGGATAATAGTGGTTAGTGTAGCTAGTCTTATAGTAATATATATACTAGGCAGTATTAATCTACAAATTAATTGTAAAGACATAAAAGGGTATCTTATATCAACCAATTTCTGGTTAATTTGTAGAGATACTTGGTATCTGTCTAAATATATAAATGTATCAATAAAGATTACATATTATACGCATATTCCACTTTAAAAAAAAAATTAAAAATTAAATAATAATGTCTAACTATAAGTAATAATAAAAAATAAGAATTTTAATAATTCAACTTAATTTGATTCTTGATTTTTAGATTTATATTAAATTTAATATGTAGATTATAATCTATTATTATTATTTTTTTTTTTAATCCCGCAATCAAGTTGGTGTCATTTATTTATTTAATCATAAAGAACTATTACAAGTTGAGAATCCATGCAAAGTATAAATTTCCCCGACCCAACTCACCCGTCTTTAGCCGAAGCCTCTAGATGCAATTTATAGGGGTGATAATGTTGTTCCCCTAGTGGATAGAATTAAGATTCCAGATTTCCAGCAGGATCAAAACCTGCAGATCACCTCTGCAGTCACGACCATAAACCCAAATTGTGTCACCCCCTCTTGTAGTAACTACGCAAGG
>CAJVPV010003628.1:0-11032 GCA_910591835.1 Acaulospora morrowiae | reverse complement strand
GACTTCGGCAATGAGCGAAGATTTAACCAAATAAATAAATGTAAACAAGCATTATGTAATAATAAATAATTTTAAAAATCAATAAAATAAACATTAAAAATAGAATATTAATAGATTATGATATGTGAATATAAATATATTTTATTATTATTAAAATAAATCGAAGATCTCCAGAGTTTAATATAGTAACATTCGCTCCGGAGTCTTTAAATGATGACGGAGGTCTATATTCAAAGATCTTTGGAGATCTTTGTTAAAAAATTTCCTGATATAGGTACTACTTCCAGTTTTTTTTTTCATACTTTTTCTTAATACATTTCCAGTTAAAAATAGAACCTTCTATACAATAATGACACTAATAGAGCTTTAGAATATTAGCCTTGACATATGTAAATTTCCAGGTTTATAGTCAATAGCAACAAGTCAACATGAAGGTAAAATCCAATATAATTTAGTAATATCTAAAGTAATTTATAAGTAGCTTCCTCCTGTAATACATGATGTAAAGCATATATAAATTAAATAAAAAAAATATATAGGCAAGGCCTAACTAGTTGAGTTTAAAAAAAAAATTAAAAATTTATTAGAAAATATTTTCTACTATAATAAAACTATACTTTTTTGGAAATTAGAATTATATAAATTTCAAATATTAATTACACTTAAAAAACTTGATAAGTCTATACTTCCAATTTGATACTATTGAAATAACAAGGCTTGAATAAAAAAATCTATCTTTATTTATTATTTTGATTGACTTGATACTATTATATATAAAAAATATTAACATATTCTTTTTTTAATAAATAATATCAAATGTTATAAAACTAAAAATCTTGAAAAACTTTCAAATATTTGAGTTTACTTTTTTTTTTTTTAATCCCGCAATCAGATTGGTGTCATTTATTTATTAAATAATAGAGAACCATTACACACACGAGAATATATGCCAAGTACAAATTTCTCCGACCCAATTTATCCATCTTTAGCTGAAGTCTCTAGATGCAATTTATAGAGATGATATATTGTTTTCCTAAAGGATAGGATTAAAATTCCAAATTTGTGATAGGATTAGCACCTGCAGATCACCTTCACAGTCACGACCATAAATCCAAATTGTGTTACCTCCTCTTGTAGAAACTACGCAAGGGGAAAAATGAATAAAAAAGGATTTTTTTTGACAAAAAGAAAAGAAAAAAAAGCTATCATCTATTCTAACTATCATTAAAAAGGTTATCTCAGTGAACTTAAAACCCAAGTTCCTTATGGATTTCCACTTCTCACTACCTGTGGCCAGTTAAACTGTTTAATTTCCAATGGAATAGTTAATGTCCAAGAACGTTTAAGGGCACTTCCAGGAGAGTATTTCTTGAAACTTTATGCTTGAAGACTTCTAATCAGAAAGAATATTGGTTTTCTATTATTGATTTCTCTCCCAAGCCATGTCTTCTGGAATTATAGCTTTCCTCAACCAGTGGATAGTTTCAAGATCTCTTTCTCCAACCATTTCTGGGATAGATATCGGTACTTCAACTTGTTATTAGATTGGAATAGGACCTAGACTTTGTTACTACTTCCTATCCTCAAGAAAGAATAGGGAAGAAAAAAAGAAAATAAAAGGATGAAAACAAAAAGGAGTTGCTCTTCTTCTTCTCACAACTTCAACTTGAAACTGTCCAACTCTTTCAAGAACCAATTACATCATCGGTTTGATGTTGCACAACTGGGAACACGTGAGGAGTACGTGTCTTGTTTACTTTTTCTGTGACTGACGTGATCAACCAATCCATGACCTTGACCAATCATCTTTCAGGAAATCCTGTGTGACCAAAAAATTCAGAATCAAACTGAGGTAGGCAAAATTCTCCAGAAAAACCAGAAAAAAAGAAGCATGCTTGAGAAAAAAGAAGTGGGAAGCCAAAGAGATGATAAAAAGATTGGAGACTTTTTTATTCTTGTTTTTCTAGATTCTTGAATCTTTTGGGAGTCTTTAGAGAGTATTTTTTCTTGTCAGTTTTCTTCCTATAAAGGTGTTCTTGCTATAGATTTTTTAGGTAAATTTCTTGTATTTAATTACAAAAATAAACAAGAAGAATATTTTGAAAGGAAAAATAAAACAAGTAATAGCTTCTGCTCATTCTGCTGGTTAGAAAACCAGTGTTGTTAAGGAGAGTGTATTAACTTTATTATCATAAAGACAAAAAATCTTTTGAGAATATCTGTTTTTTGGATTGGCAAAAGAATTAGCAGAAAAAGTTTTAATTATTTGGTCACCTATTTATCTTTATATTTACATATCCTCTTTAATTATCTATATTCATATATTTATTTTTATATTTGCTTATCTATTTTTATATTTATATTTATATTTATATATTTTACTTATCTTTATATTTATATATTTTATTTATATTTATATTTATTTTTTCATTTATCTTCATATTCACTTATTTTACTTACTTTTGTATTTACTTTTATTTTCATTTATTTATTTTCATATTTATTTACATTTTTTATCCATTTTTACATTTACATATATTTTTTAATTATTTATACTTCTTATTTTATCTTTATATTTACTTATTTATTTTTATACTTTTTGTTTTTTTTTAATCCCACAATCAGGTTGATATCATTTATTTATTAAATCATAAAGGACCATTACAAGTTGAGAATGTATACAAAGTATAAATTTTTCTAATCAAACTCACTCATCGACAACTGAGGCCTCTAGATGTAATTTATAGGAGTGATGTATTGTTCCTCTAAAGGATGGAATTAAAATTCCCAACTTTCAATAGAATCAAAACCTGCAGATCATCTCTACAATCATAACCATAAATCCAAATTGTGTCACCCCCTCTTGTAGTAACTACACAAGGGAAAAAGAAATAAGAAAGGAATTTTTTGAACAAAAGAAAAGAAAAAAAGCTATCGTTTATTCTAACTATCATTGAAAAGGTTATCTCTGTGAACTTTAAAATCCAAACCTCTCATGATTTCTCACTTCTCATCACCTGTGGCCAGACAAACTGTTTAATTTCCATTGGAGTAGTTAATATTCAAGAATGTTTAAGGATACTTCCAGAAGAGTGTTTCTTGAGACTTTACGCTTGAAGATTTCTAACTAAAAAGAATGTTGATTTTCTATTGTTAATTTCTCTTCCAAGTCATGTTTTCTGAGATTATTGTTTCATTTAACTGGTGGATAGTTTCAAAATCCCTTTCTTCAACCATTTTCAGGATAAATATCAATACTTCAACTTGTTACCAGATTGGGATAGGACCTAGGCCTTGTTACTACTTCCTGTTCTCAAGAAAGAATAGGAAAGAAAAAAAGAAAATAAAAGAATGGAAACAAAAAGATGTTGCTTCTCTTCTACTCACAACTTCAATTTCACCTAGTACTCCTATATTACTCTTTTAACTAAAAACCATTCAACTCTTTCAGGAACCAATCATATTATCAATTTGGTGTTGTGCAATTGGAAACACATGAGGAGTACATGTCTTGTTTACTTTTTCTGTGCCTGATGTGATTAATCAATTTGTGGCCTTAACCAATTATCTTTCAGAAAATCTGGTGTGATTAAAAATTCAAGGTCAAATTGAGATAGGCAAAATTCCTTGGAAAAATCAGAAAAGAAGAAGCACACTTGAGAAAAAAGAAGTGAAAAGTCAAAGAGATGATAGGAAGACTGGAAACTTCTTTATTCTTGTTTCTTTAGATTCTTGAATCTTTTGAGAGTCTTTAGAGAATATTTTTTCTTGTCAGTTTTCTTCCTATAAAGGTGTTCTTGTTATAGATTTTTTAGGTGAATTTCTTGTATACAAGAAGAGTATTTTGAAAAGGAAAAATAAAACAAGTGATAGCTTCTGCTTGTTCTGCTGGTTAGAAAACTAGTATTGTTAAGGAGAGTGTATTATCTTTATTATCATAAAGATATAAAATCTTTTGAAAATGTCTGTTTTTTGGGTTGGCAAAAGAATTAGCGGAAAGAGTATTTTTTTATATTTATTTATTTCATTTATCTTCACATTTACTTATTTTATTTATCTTTATATTTATCTTTTTACTTATCTTTATATTTATTTATTTTATTTATCTTTATATTTATCTTTACATTTATTATTTAATTTCCCCTTATTTACATTTATTTATTTATCTTTACATTTACATACTTTCTTAGATTATTTATACTTACTTATTTATATTTATATTTACTTATTCATTTTTATATTTATATTTATATTAATCTATTTTATTTATCTTTGTATTTATATATTTTACTTATCTTTGTATTTATTTATTTTATTTATTTTTGTATTTACTTATTTATTTTTGTATTTATTCACATTTTCCTATTTATTTTTATATTTATATATCTTCTTTGATTATTTATACTTATATATCTACCTTTATATTTATTTATTTATTTTTATACTTATTTTTATATTTATTTATTATATTTATCTTCGCATTTACTTATTTCATTTATCTTTATATTTACTTATTTTATTTATCTTTGTATTTATTCTTTTACTTATTTTTACATTTATTTATTTCATTTATCTTTATATTCATCTTTATATTTACTATCTATTTTTATACTTATTCACATTTACTTATTTATCTTTATATTTATATACTGTATCTTCTTTAATTATTTATACTTACTTATCTATTTTTATATTTATTTATTTGTTTTTATATTTATCGTCACAATTATTTATTTTATTTATCTTTATATTCATTTATTTTCTTTATCTTTACAATGATTTATTTTACTTATCTTTATATTTACCTTCATATTCATTCATTTATTTTCATATTTATTTGTATTTGTTTACATATTTTTATAGTTATATTTCCTTTAATTATTTGTATTAACTTATTTATATTTACTTAATTTTGTATTTTTTTTATATTCAAAAAAAAACTTTTTTCCATTTATTATATATTTCTTAAAAATTTCTTTTTTAAAATGTTTTTTTTCTTTTGAAAAAAACTTCTATTAAAAAATTTACAAATATACTAATTAGCAACATTATATGGATTTTTCTTTAAAAATATAATTCTTACTAGTAAAGAAGTTATAAAGTTGAAACAGCTCTTTTATCTTCAAATAAGTTATTTTAAATAACAAATTAAAAGTATTATTGGATTTGTATTAACTCTTTAGTAATAAAAAATCAAGTGGTATTTTTTATATAGTTAGAAGATACAAGCTAACAAAACAACAATATTGATATAACAAAATATATATTTATAAATAGAAGTAAAGACTAATATTCTTCACTCTTTCTTATAAACTTTACTTATAATGCAATATTTAATCTTCTGTTAGAATTTGAATATTATGTAACTGAATTTTATTTGACTATAATAAATAGCAATGGTAATAATCTACGAAATAGAAAACAAATAACCAATTCTAGTTAGAGATTTTTCAAACTAAATAAAAATCAGCAAAAAGATATAAAGAATATAGACTATTTATAAATTAATATAGAAGTTATAATAACATATAAACATATATATATATTTTAAAATAATAAGTACAGTAGGTATTAGAAAGATTCAGAATTTTTTTATTATAAGTAAAAAACTTGTAATTTTTTATCTATCTAAATAATACTTTAATAAAAGATTTGACTTATCATAAAAAAAAAAAAAGATTCTAATAGTCAATCTTTTTTTTATTCTGTTCAAGTCGATTTCTTATGCTATTAGCTAATTTAAGACATAAACTTTGATTGAAGTCTGCCTATTCCCTTCTAATTATTGCCTGAAATTAGTCTACTGTAATTTTTTTTTTATTTAACATCTTATTAACATCCTTTTCAAACTTTTTTTTTAATATACCTCACAAATTCTCTATTCAATTCAAGTTGGGAGAATATAACCAACTGTGATCATAAGAAATATTAGGGAAAAGATAAGTTTCGAGAATATTACAGTATTTTTGAACATTTAAGTTTTCTGTGAACAGAACTAATACAATTGTGCCTTCTGCAGAAAATATGCCCACATGTGAACTTTGTACGAGTGTTTAACTATACTGTAACATGGACGTAGATCTCCACAGTAGTATCTCACTTGTTAAGTGTTTCTGAACATTTGGAGTGTTGTCTTATCTAAAAAAATTGTTTTGGACTAATCATCTCCAATGTGATTCTGAGCCCATTTCAAACAGGTGATGATGTAACAAGGTTGAAAAAGAGAAATTCGAAGAGGTTGGTAAACTAAATACTAAAAATTTTTTTAAAGAACTTCTTGAACCTGGCGAACTAATATATTTATATAAAGATCCTAATGATTCTCTTCGATTCTGTATTCAATTCTCAAGTTTATATTAAATTTAATAAGTGGAGTATACTTCACTATAATTTTTAATAGTGTTCCGAACCTTATGTGATTCCCTGTAATTCTGTTTGATTCCAATTTTCAGAACTATACATTTATGATAAGATTATTATGGGTAAGTTTTGCAATTACTTCTTTGGCTTTAATCATATTATTGAGTTGAACAAGCCTATTTATGTGATGACACTCTTTTGCACCAAGCTTTCTAGACCTTGCGGATATAAAACATATAGTAATATTATCACTTTTTTTAAGTCAGTTTACATGATCATATATAGTGGACTTTGAAAAACCTGTCATATGTATGATTTAAGTAGGTTTTTTGATTCCATTGTCCTATAAAGGACTTACGAGTAATCTTTGTGTAGCAAAATTTATTTCTGGCAAGTCAGTACTAGTGCAAAATAATACTTGCAATTTAAATGCAGTTAGTGGCTATATATATATATATGTTTGTTCATGTGATATCACAAAAAAAATTTTTTTGTTTATTTTAATCCTGAATTGAACCATTATTATATTTTTTGTATAACAAATTAAAATTCTGAATCTTTCTTGTACCTACTGTATATTCTGTAGGTTTTAAAGAGATTTTTTTGCAAATTATTATAAATATTTATATATAAATATATATATACTATATATTGTGATAGAATAGATAACTTAGTTTTATTTTTACTTATTTTTATCGAATTATTATTAGTTTATTTTTAGCAGTAGAATTTATTATTTTATTATAGTATAAATATCTATTTATAGCATGTATGACGTAGATCAGACAGCCTAGAAGGTCCAAACAGCCCGGAAGGCCCAAAAGATCTACAAGGCCCATGATCTATGAAATTATGACATTGCGACAAATAGATCAGGCAGTCCAAACAGTTCAGATAGCTTAGAATAGAAAACAGTAAATAAGTAGCTGTCGTACATATAATTTTTAGTTAGTTTCTGATAACTCACTCCTGTAACCATTGGAATTTCTGACTCAGTGTCTTAATAAAGTATTATTATTTTATTAAATACATTTTGATTACAAAGATTCATTGGGGAATCTTTGCCATACCTTGAAATATTTGTGAGAGATTATCTCTGGAACGATGGACTGTTCTATATAATCTTTAATTCCTTCTAAAAACTACCACTCGGATATGGATCAAATGGATTTTGATCACATTTTTGGTGATGACGACAGGACAGTTGCCTTGAAGGAACGGATAATTTGGAAAACTGAAGAAATATTGTCATCTGGAAGAAACAACTATTTGAAAAATTGAAAAAAGAACAGTCTTCTTGAAGGATCTGTCAATTGAAAGGATTGTATAAGCAATACACATCAGAATTGGACAACACCATGAGTACCATCAACATCAAGATATTTTTCTGCCATCCGCTCTTACCTTAATATCAGCCCTTCACCAGAATCAAGTGAAAACAACCTGACCACACCTGAAAATCGTTCTACTACATCTGAGCAAAGCTTAAGTATACAACTTGCTTCATCAATGGATCGAGATAACCAGAGAGAATATCCATTTGGACTTGGACTAACACCTACACAACAAACAAGGAATAACTCTACTAATAATAGGCAGTCACTATCAATTCTACAACAAAAAGAGAAACAGTCATACCAGAGAAATAGCTTTCAAAATAAGGAAAATGATCAAAACCAACAAGAGGAGAATCGTCAAAGCAATAGAGAGGACCATAGTGATGAAGAGGAACAAAGGAGTCATGCCAGTAATGAACTACTAGGACAGAACCCGGAGGAAGATCTGGCCATAGTGTTACAAAACTTGGATTGAACCATGCGACAAGTGAGTTTCAAACTAGAATAAAGCAAACTCATCTAATACCACTATCTACTTTTGGAGGAGGAGAACAAGACCCATTAGCTTGGTTATATAGCTTCCATAATGCTTGTATAGTAAACAATATAATAGAGAAATGATGATTGGATCTTCTTCCTATTTACTTGAAAGGAATTGCTTATACCTGGTAGATGGAAATAGAACAATGTATTAACTTGTGGAACAGCAATACACACCCTGACTGATCATTTACTCATTGCTTCTGTTGCAAATGGTGTACTCTTCATCAAAAATCAAGGTGGATGAACCAATTAAGGAACCGAACCCAAAAACCTGGAGAAACTGTTAATGAATATTGGGATGCGATTATGGTCTTATACTATCAAGTAAATCTGAATGGAGAATATCTGGCAAAGGATAAATTACAACAATTTGTTAATGGATTAAGGAATGAAATCAGAGGACCAGTAGAAATATCTATTCCTGCTAATATGGAGAAAGCCCTCAATCAAACATGAACAGTGGAATCAACTTTGTCTAGGCATGCTTCATTAAGTGCCTACTTAATGCTCCCAGGCGCCAATAACGCTGGTCATGAATTACAGGATATCCAAATGGCATTAACACAACTGACGCAAGGATTTCAACAACTGGCCACTTAACAAATCTCAAGGAAAAATGCTGGAAACAATAATAATTCAAGGAAAACATGCACTTGTAATAAATGTGGAAGGAGAGAACAAATTGCTATCAATTGCAGATCTTATCAGTCTAATAATTCGAGAAATAACAATAATAATAATAGAAGATCAAATTACAATCAAATAAACACCATTCAAATTAATGTATGGACAAGAGATAATAACACCGATGGATTTACAATATTAAATACCAATCGACAAAGAGGAATCCATGGAGAAGCAGTTGCAACAACATATTGATTTCATTACCAATGATCTTCAAAATATACGAATAACTGTACAACAAAATATTGAAAAAGCATAGGAAAAACAAAAATGATATTATGATCAAGATATCAAAATGGAAAAATTCAATATTGGAGACAAAGTTTTATTATATTAATCGGCAAAAGTGAAAGTACATGAAAACAAATTTAGAGAAAAATAAACTGGACCATACTATATACATGAAGTAAACACTACCGGAGCTTATAAATTAAGGACCATGGATGAAAAAATCTTGAAAAGGAATATCAATACTGATCGACTTAAATGATATTTTGAGAGGCCAATTTGGAAATCACAAATTATAATATAGTTATTAATTATTATTACTAGTTGAACAATATATAGTTATAGGACATTACCTTTCTTGAGAACATGACAATAGAGATGAATAGTCATGACAATTGTGCACAAGTGTGGGGCACATAATATTTGGTTATTTTTGAAGGATTATCTATTGAAAAAAGAGAAGATTCAAGTTATATGACAATAAGGGCCTACTGAGCAACACCTTATTGCTATCTTATCACTGACCCACAGAGTAATACAGTGATAAGGAACAATTTAAGCAATAGACACAATAACAAATTTATTAGAAAAATGGTTCTGAAGGTTCAGGAACTACATACAGATTTGGAAAGCAAGCGGAATATTTAGTATTGCTAGGATTAGGACCAGGATCTCTATAAGGATAATTCTCTGCCTAGAAAGAATTAGGATTTCAAACAAAAGGACAAGAGATGATATTGACCTGCCAAGGAAAAGAACGACAACCAGGAATAAGATACCAACATCGGAATAATGCCAACTGAAGTTCACCGATATGTTCATGAAGCGCTAAAATTTTCAAGCACAATACATCTTCTTGATGAATTCTTGCTGTTATCTGACTAGTATTTATCTCGAGAAGCAAATTAATACAAGACTAATAATGATTAAGGGATTCTTGACCATGAACTTGAAGATGGCACAGTTGATTTTTTTGCTCTTGATAATAATATTGCAAGTGAGACAATTGGTTTTGCAACTCAACCAATTCTTCTTGATACTTTGGATATTGACATCCAACAATGGCACAACCAAGAAACTTGATTTTTTTCTGAAGAGTCATTATACAACCAACAATAACATCAGGATGTTCAGTAGCACGAGTGAGTCTGTTAACGTAAGGCATAATTATAATCAGAGGAATAGGGTTGAAGAATAATCAGAAAAAAATTAAGCTCTTAAATATAAGAATAACCAACGATTATGATCAGTGTAACCTCAAAAACTTATATAAGTACCTGAAATCCCGAAAAAATTCCTACCATGAGAAATGCCCAAACTCACACATCAACAATCAGCCTTGGAAAAAATGAACTTACTCAAAATGAATATGCTTTCTGTTTTGGATAAAACCCCTGAAAAATTTACTATGCCATATAATCCAATCATACCAATTAATGAATCTATTAGGATGACAATCTTGGAAATTACTTGATATATGCGACAATCTCATCAAATCGCCATATTAGCCCACTTGTATTACTTGAGAGAATTATTGGAAGTCACAAGGAATGCACAACAAACATAAAGAGAATATATCCAAAAATATCTATTATGCAATTGTAAAAAATATTATCGAGCTGCCAGACAAACTTATGAAATTTTTCAAGATAACATGGAGCAAATTTATTGAATAAAATATTTGTCTATACATTACATTGCCGGAATGACCAATGGAGATTATAGGAATAATTTTTTAGTTTTTGTGAAAGGTTTAGGTTCAGAGAACTTCACCTTTTAAGTAAGGAAATATGTGATAAAATAGATAACTTAGTTTTATTTTTACTTATTTTTATTGAATTATTATTAGTTTATTTTTAGCAATAGGATTTATTATTTTA
>CAJVPV010003627.1:0-11033 GCA_910591835.1 Acaulospora morrowiae | reverse complement strand
CCCCAGCTGGAGTTGAACCGTAGGTCATAGGTTAGCCCTACCCTGCCTTAGCCCACTGGACTATGACCGGGTAGGTCATCTTAATTAAGAAGTATGTAATTAAGGAGTGACTTTTTTTTATCATGGGCTTTTTACTATTACTCTACTATTATGTTGTTATTTTATTACTATTATACTATTAATATACTATTACTATACTGCTATTGTACTACTCTTATATTAATACTATACTGTTATTGTGCTGTTACTTCTTTTATTCTTTTATATAACCATAATATGTCTTTTTAAGCTATTATTGTATTATACATTTCCTACTAAACTATAACAAACTATTTGTAATTAATAAGTTAATTAAAGTATTACTAATTTAAATTTCGAAAATTACATTATTATTTTATATACCTTTATAAGCTATAGTTAATCTGTTAATGAAAATCAAGACATATAACATGCCAGATCATGTTTATGCAATTATATCCTATATTATTCCCTGCTAACAACATATTTTTAATTTATGATTTGCATATATAATAATAGTATACTTTGGTAAATATAATAGTTATAGAAGAGATAATATCTTTGTCAAAATAATCAAATATACTTTATATTAATAGAGATGAATATTCTGGTAAAGATAGCAAAGAGATAATAGTAAGTAAAATTGAAGAATATTTTAAAATAAGAAGAAATGGCTAAATAGATAAAATAGGTAAAGGTACTATAATAGATCAATATTACAGAAATTCTAAAGTAAGAAAAGAATATTTTAGGAATTAAATGCTAGTGGATTGTCACAAGAGTAAATAAAATATTGAGTAAAAATCAAGTATAACAATAGAATTAATATAGTTTATTAACTATTTTTAGTAATAGCTTATCTATTTACCTTTGTTAATCCAATTATATGAACTTATATAATGAGGGTGGATCTATATTTTGGATGGAACAAATTCAAAAAGTAAAAGTCCTACTACTAGTTTAAATCCACTTTCCTACTAGATCCAAATTTAACAATCTTATAACTGTTTATAGTTAAAATCTATAAAGTATTATTATAAAGACTAGGGCTCTGAAAAGTATTGAACTGGTACCGAAGTGATATCGAAATAGTACTAATTTATAGTAAATTTAAGTATCGAACTAATATCAAACAGATATTGAAGTGGTATCATTAGGAGCTCTAATAAAGACTGATTCCAGTTATTTTAATTACCTGTTATTATCAGTTTTTAAAATATACCACTAATATATTATAGTACAACAGTTCTCATTACTTGTGGCTATAGTATTTTTGCTTAAATTCCTAATTATTTTTGTTTTAATTCTCAATAGACTTATTTAACTTGATATTTTTAATTATTTTTTCATTACCTGTGACTGATAGTCTTATCTTATATAACCCATATATTTAAGCTCAAAAAATATTTATATTAGAATAAACCTTAAGCATCAGATTGTGATAGACTGATTTAGGAGTTGTCTTTTTTGTTTAAACCTGCTATAATATATTTGTAGTAGAAATTAATAGATCTTTAATACAATTTGATACAATTATTTGATACAATTAATTGAGTTACTATTAAAACATATAAAATAATTGAGTCAGACACAATTATTTTTGAAAATTTTAAAAATTGAATCAATAGTAAAATAATTTATACTACATATATATGCTATAGAGTCTATTGTATCAGAGGAGTTGATTTTTGCAAGCTTTTATTAGAGTTAGACTAGAAGTCTTTTCTTATACAATCTTTTCTATTTTGATTTGTTTTCAGTTCACAATTATTAGAAAGGCTAGAGGTCACATTTTTATATAGCCTAATTGAATTTGATCAGGATCCAGATGTTTAAGTATAATATTTGTAAAAAACTAATAAATCCACAAATAAAAAATAAATTTATATATTTTGTTTCTGTAAATATTGAACTAAAACATGTATTTAAAGATTAGGAAGCACTACCATATACTATACATGTGGTAAAAATTGGTAGATCCTTGACGCAATTTGACTTAATTATTTGATGCAATTAATTGAGTCACTATTAAAACATATAAAATAATTGAGTTAGACGCAATTATTTTTGAGGATTTTGGCAATTGAGTTAACAGCAAAATAATTTATATCACAAGTATACACTGTACTATTGATTCATTGATCTATCAAGAAAGAGTTTTTTTTTAGAACCAATAAGAACTTATATATTATTTATATAATAAAGAATAGTTATAAAAAGATAATCTTTCTATTTTTGTAAAAACTTGAACTTGTACTTACTTTTAAGTTAATAAAATAATTATTCTCTAATAAAACATTTGTTTCTTTTTTTGTGATTTTTCTTTTGTTAAATTACAAGCTCATTGTTTAACTCTTATATTATCATAAGTTAATAACAAAAATTTAAAATAAAAATTTTTGTTATTACTATACAATTTATTTATTAAATAGTTTATTAAATATTTTATATAAATTTATAAAATTTAATAAACAATATTTAATAATTATAGATTATTTGTTAAACACTAGTTTTAGAAATAATATGAATATTTAAATTAGAATCAAAATTAAAAAAATTATTGTATAAAATGTAAACCATAAATGTTAATATTAAAATGCTAAAAATTAGCAAAAATTTTACTATATATATATTTACTATAATTGTTTATATTATATTTTCTTTAATATTAAAAGTATTTATGCATAATAAAATAAAATACCCTTTGTATCAAATTTTCTTTTATTGAGTAAAACAAATAATGCTTCGATCATCAACATATATAGACTATTTGTACACAGTTTCTTTTTATCAAGAATTGACTGTAGATAATTTTAATTAGGTAAGTAAAAAACTTTTTTTATCAAAATTCGATGTTTCCCTATTATTATTAATATCACTTCATGTAATAATTTGGTTATAGCATGTAACTGGGTGGATGTATCAATGAGGCATATAAGTAGGATAGTTTATAAGTTTAAAAGAGGTCAATTGATCATCTGTTCGAAGTTCTAGTTGAGAATTTTAGGACGCTCTTTTACTTCTCTCACTTATTAAATAAATGCTACAATTTTGCGCACATAAACTAAGACCATCGTTACTACAGTAAAAGTAAATGACTTTTAGAGAGAGACACGACGTTACCTTTTGCACTGTAAAGAGACACCTGTAATCTTAAGATGCACCTAGAGGAATTGTCAAGAAGAGATTGACAAGTGTGAAAAGTTGGACAGATTGTAACCACCTCAGAGTTAAAGCCTTACCTTTATTTGGTGCCGAAATCCAAGCATTCGGATTATTGTCACGTGAAGAGCGAGCCATTTTAGCGACAGAATCCCCAATACTTTCTTTACACAGATAAAAAAAAAAAAAGAAATAATTGATCCAATGGAAATAAAAGAAATAAGATAACAAAAATAGCGGAGATAACGAGATTGAGAGTCGACAACCGTTTTTGGCAACCTCCTTAATGCGCGATCGTTGGAACGCCATTTAAGCCACTAGCGTCAATCGCTCTTTCCCCGTAAAAGACACAACGATTGACGTCATACCCGCAAACATAATACAGTACATATTTAAGTATCAACAGCTGAAGCTCTGAATTTTAATTTTTAATTCGATAACTGCATAAGCAAACCCTTCAAAAAAACAAAAAACAAAAAACACTGTATATTGTATATTAAATATACTGTATATCAAACAAAGTTTGCATTAAATAAACTCTTTCAAGTGATAAATGTTCAAATAGATATAAAAATAATTATAAAATATAGTTTTGAGCTTATCTTCACAGCTAATCCATCCCCTATAACGGAAAATAAAGTGAAATAATGGATAAAAATAATAATGAGGCTAGATAAAACAAATGCAAATTATTTTTGTAATATTAATGCTTAAAGAAAGTGAACTCTGAATTAAATAAGTTATAAAAATAACATGTGTAATTTCTATTTTATCATTATTGATATATTCATTATTTTTTACTATTTGATTTAACTTTTAAAATCCCAATTTTAGAATCTAAAAATGTCGAATCAAGATGATTAGTAGCTAATAACTTTGTGACAGCAAAATTGGTAAAAGTTAGTCTTACCGTGATTAGATTTTGATGGACTTATTAAATCCGGAAGATTTTTAAAGTCAAGAAGTCGACTAGAATATATTGCGGATTGATGTGTCTCACATGTTACATTACTAGTCAAATACTTCGGCTTAATACTTTCATTTTCCTTGATTTGTTTTGCAAGTTTGGAATTTAAGCTACACATATAATTACACCATATTCCTAAAATACAGCATAATTCATGTGCCCTCAATCGATTCTGCGGCACAGCATCCCAGCACTTTTCTATTAGCTCAGTTATTATACTGGGCATATTTCTATCGATTTTAGGCCGGATACCATTACAAATTCTAATTGCGAGATCGTTATCATGTTGTACGTTTCTAAAAGGGAGAATGCCGGATAAAATTTCATTCATAATAACACCAAATGAATAAATGTCTGATGATTCCGTATATTCTCCCCCGCATAAAATTTCTGGTGCCACATATGGAAGTACACCATACACGTTTTTCTTAGTTATGCTGCTGATATACTGCTCGACCGGCCTACACAAACCTAAATCTGTTATGTAAAGTAAATTCCTTTCGGACAAAAGAATATTTCCAGTATGAAGATCTCGATGAATGTGTTTAGCTTTATGGATTTGGACCAATCCTCCTGCAATTCGAAATAGAATCCTTAGTTTATCCTTCCATGACATATCGCAAATTTTATGTAGGTTATTTCTAATACTTCCAGAAGAAACAAATTCCATAACTATAATCAAATTATTAGATTCATCATGACGAGAGATTCCGTAACATCGTGTAATTCGAGAGGTATTGCTATTAAAATTATGAAAATATCCTATCTAAATTTAATTTTTTAAAAAAAATAGTTATCAAGTTAAATGTGTTGAAGAAATATGTAGTCATTGGTTGAACGTTGATTACCTCATTTAAGTATTCGCAGGGGAAATTTTGCGAATTATTAAGACATTTTAGTGCAACCCTAGTATTTCCCCTTCTTTTCCACCGATTATTTCTAGTACTCCAGTAAATGATATTTCCTTCGGACCATTCAGCCGAGTAGACTTTTGCAAATCCGCCTTTATCGATATATGTCACATCCTTAAATGTTGAATATGGAATCCATTCGAGTATTTTATAGTTATTAGTGGCTCTTAATTGAGTCTCTTTTATTAATGCGTCAATGTCACTGTTTCCACTTTTCCAATTATCAAATTCTTGTTGAAAGCGTGAGGAATTGCACGGTTGGCACCAGAAAGAAGAAGTGGTTTTTTTCTTGCATTGATTACATATGTCCCCTATAATAATATTATCATGTTTAACAAATTGGCATAACAGTGTGAATTTTTTATGTTTTAATTATCATCACAATGCCGAGAAAGACTGTGACTAATTCTTTTTATGTAAATCTACAAAGGAAAGGATTGAAATGAAACTTACCCGCTGTAAAGTTAATGATTAATGTAATAATAATACATTTAATCTCGGTAAAATAACAAAAGTTTGACTTACTGTCTAAAGTATCGAGATAATCTAATTAAATTTCTTTTATAAATATTCGGAATGAAGAATATAATTGAATAACTTACCCCCTACAAAATTACAAGTTATTGACATAATTATCTCCTCATAAATATTTAAGCAAAGGAAAGAGAATATGCTATGTTTAACTTACATTCTGTAATATCAAGAGCAAAAGTACAATTACTATAATTCATTTTTCGAGTAAATCTTTTGTAAAATATTCTTACCGTCTGTAATGTCAAAACGATAATATACTGCAATTAAGTTATTTATTTCTAACGTACTTTCATAAAAAAACAGAAACTACTTTATGTTTAATTAAACTTACTATCTAAAATATCGAATAATCAATGCATCCTTGAGTAAATTCACTAAACAGAAATACAGTAAATATGATCGATCGTCTTGCCTGCTGTGAAATAAATTGTCGGTGTGGCAAGTAAAATTGATGAAACTTCTTTTTACATGAAATCGCAAAAAATACAATGTAGAAATCGGACTTACGTTCTATAAAGTTGTCTATAGTGTATCGGCAAATAATTTTGCTTTCACTAAATTTGTGGAAAAATAACTAAAGCATATTGCGAAATTCCACTTACAGTTCACTAAATTTTCAACAAAATTGAGTTGCAAGTCAAAGGACAATGATAAATGCCTATGTAAATTTTTAACCTACCATCTGTGATGAAAATAATGTAGTTAGACTATGAGTATACACAGCGATGAAGCATTCAAGTCTTTACTTGCCTCCTGCAGAAAAAATTGATTATTTTTAACACAATTAGATTACTTGAATAAAGTATTTTTTAAAAAAATTTGTAGAGTATACTTACTATCTATAATATCACGAAACAGAATAAAAATATTCATCATGTAAACTTGAAAATAAAATAACGAAGTAAGTTGATTTCAACTTACATTCTATTGATCCCTCAATCGTTAGTGTGTGTTAAATTATTTTTCAAAAAAAAACAAACGAATATATGATATTTAACTTAGTTTAACGTCAATAAACCAATTAAATAAGAAATATTCTGAATTTAATTTACCACCTGTAGTATAAGGACTTAATATTTTTCATAAATTTGTAAATTGATGTATATTTAAATGAAATTAACTCACCAGCTAAAACCATAATTAAGAATCTTATAAGAATTTCGAAAAAAAGAAATATACAGTATATAAAAGTGCATAGTATTTAACTTACTGACTATAACGATAAATCAATGGAATCATATAGTTAACCGTTTTTACGAAAAGGAAATATATACTTAAAAAGTACGTATTTACTTACAGTCTGAAAATTAATGCAACATGAGTTAAAAGTTTTTATCTAAATTACGAAGAATGAAAATAAATATGTTCAACCTTCATCTATAAGATCAATGGCGATAGCGAGAGTAATCAATATTCTTCGGCATGAATTTCAAGACGTGAGATGAAAATATACAGGATATTACTTACATTCTGTAGTAAAATAATAAAAAGATATAATTAATCATTTTTATCTCTTTAGTATAACAAAGTTTTCATTTGAAAACTACAAAAAATTTACCATATCCTCAATAAAATCAATAACCATAATGAATTCATCTTTCGTATAAATTGTAAAATATATTGCGGAAATGTTAATTATCTTACCCACTAGAGCATAATTTTAACGATCAAATATTACATTATTAAATTACTAGATTTTTATCAGATAATAAAAATATACGAATTCAACTTACAATCTACGATTAAAAATATAAAAAATTTTTATCTTCATTTGTGAAGCAAATAACAAAAATATGCATGAATTAACTTACGATCTGCGGAATCTATTAAAACGAGTATATAATCAATTATAATGTAAGCACGATGAATTTATTTACCACCATGTATAATTATATCGCTTTCATTTTATACCGCGTAAGCTATGAAAATAGAAAAGGATCCACTTACCCATTACTATATAAGGTTGCATAAGATCAATAATTAATCATATAGAAAATAAAATACGCGAAATCTGACTCACTCGCTGGAAAATTCTTAATCCCTATGAATCGACGACAAATTCCTCGATATATGAGATTTCAATGTAAACTTCAAATGAAACAAAAAAAAAAATACTATCTTTTTTGAACTTACACTCTGAAATATTAAGTATAAAGAAATCAATCAATCTTTTTTTTAGAAAAATTGTGAACCGGTAAAAGTTCGCCTGATATTATTTACTTACTCTCTAAAATTTGAAAATTAATGATATAAATAAATTTCCGTAAACTTTGATAAAAATAACAAATTTACGTTTAATCCAACTTATACCTAAAATATTAAACAAGATATAATACAAATATTTTTTTAAAAAAACAATATAGTATTTTACATAACTTACCATCTAAAAATAATTAAAGCAAAAGCCTTCAATATATATTGAAAATTACTGTACTTAGACAAAAACAACAAAAAAAAACTTTGTAACTTAACCAACGCCCGCCATTTTAAAACGCCTTACTGTTTCCGAAATCATGAATAATATCACTATGTCAAAAAAAATTGTAAAAAATTGCGTAGTAATTTCTTTAATTATCGCAAACCTTTATATAAAAATTATAAATTGTTATATTATATTTAATCGAGTGCCATAGTATGCAATAATTTATTATTTTTATGCATCATAATAATTTATATGTAGTACTAGGGATGTTGATGTTTCATCTTGATTCGTCTTAATTCTAAAAGTTAAAGTTTTTAAAGCTAAATGGGAATACAGTAATTTTAATTATTTACATTATCATAGCTGTGACTTTAAGTTAGATATCCTAATATCACCCGCGTTTATTTTATAATATGCTGTATAACGCAACTCTTTCTTTAATAATGGATATACTACAGTATATGAATAATTTTTTTTCGAAAGTTGGTAGGGATTTTTGAACCTCATAATTGTAATCCTGATTTTCGCGTTTCTAAGTACTACAGTATTTAAAAGAACTATAACCGATATTTTCGTCGCAGATTGATTTACATGACATTATTGTACGTAGAATTACTTTATAATGTACATAGCGATAGTGTTTGCGGGAAAACGATCTGCGATTTGCGTTACGATCGAGGCGTGATAGATTTGGCGAGTTGTGACAGGTAAGTAATACAATAATGAATAATGAGCGTTAATTAAGTATAATTTAATTTAAGAGATGCCTCTTATTTTTTTAAGTACTTTCGCTAGTTATATACTTGATTTTGTCATACCCCGAAGATACAGAAGATACAAAAAAAATACGAATATCAAAGATACTAAAGAACTAGTTCTTATGCCGTTTCGACTTATCCTTATAACAATAGGACTATGCATTCCGTATTATGTGCATAATCAAATGGGTTTTTACATAGCAAATCGAGGCTTAGAGACGTTTTATCAAAATTGAGATTTTTAGTGGATTATACTCCTAAGAGTGTCCTTTATCTGTAATAAAATTTTAGATATACATTAATGCATTATAATTTATTACAATCTTGCGCGCAATTTAAATTTGAATTGACGATCGTCTATTTCCAAATCTCTAAGCATGGTTTTGATGTGTACCAACCCAAATGCTCTTTAAATGCCAAGGAAATACAAAGTACAGTAGTATAAATTAGATAATCGCCTATTATATTTAATGCAAAAGAAGATAAAAGATA
Organism: Acaulospora morrowiae; assembly: GCA_910591835.1. Taxonomy (NCBI): domain Eukaryota; kingdom Fungi; phylum Glomeromycota; class Glomeromycetes; order Diversisporales; family Acaulosporaceae; genus Acaulospora; species Acaulospora morrowiae. The sequence continues at coordinate 1,769 of CAJVPV010003627.1, read as the reverse complement.
GTGTAAAACCACTTACCTAATCAATAAGACACTCATTACAGTACGGTATTATAAATATCACCTGATAAGTGACTCAAAGCTTTTTTTTATCTCTTTCGATCATTACACACGTGACCCATGTGCTACCACCTGCCGACAATAAATTTAAGGGTCAATGTTAATTAATATAAATACTGTAAATCTTGGATGAAAATTAGATATAATAAGTTATACAACATAAAAAAATAACAGTATTAATAAATAATTTCTATTATTTTTTTTATTCCAATTAACCGTACAAGCATTATATACTTGTTAAATATGAAAAAATCAGACTAAAGAGATATTGAAATCATTTTAAAAGTTATCAAGCCTAGTATTCCTATTTACGATCATTAAAATCTTTTGAAAAGCTAAAAAAAATGGAAATTTTTGATTGTTCAAAAAAAAAAAATTAAGATTCTCATTATTTTTTAAAGTTATTACATGTATTCTAATAATATAATTTTAAAAAAATTTTAAAAAAAAATATAAAAATTAAATTAAATATAGTTAAAAAGGAATTATATAAAAAAATCAATCCAATATTTAATATCTCTAAACTATTTTCTACTACTTATAATTAATTATACTACTTAATTTTCTTCAAGATTTTTTGAAATTTTATATTTAAAGATTTCTGACTGAAAATCTATTAATTATATATAATAATTTTTTTCAAGCTATAATCTTTTGGAATTATTGTTTTATTTAATCAATAGTTAATTGCAAAACTTTTTTTTTCTATTATTTTCAAAATAAAAAATAAACTTTTTCAATTCTTATTAGATTAGAATATATTTTTTTTTCTATCTTTTTTTAAAAAATTTATCTAACTTTCAATATACTTTTCAAATATTTTGATATATTAAATTAAATTATTAAAGTATATTAAAAAAAAATAATATTTTTAGACTATAATATCAATTGAAAACTGTTTAATTTTAATTAAATAATTAAATATATATATATATTTTTTTTTACACCTAATCAGGTCGTATATTGAAGTTTATTTGCATTCAAACAAGTTTACACTTTTTGAGTTCGAACTAACTCCAGGTACAAATGGGTAGACAACCAGTATCTGACAAATCTATACTATAGATTAAACTTTTACACTTTATATGGCACACCCGTCAATAGCCATTGACCTCTAAATATGATTAAGAGGAATGAAAAAAGTTGCTCTATATTGACCCACGTTCCTTGTGGATCTCCATATCATCACCAGCCCTTCACTCAAGACTGTTCACCTCAACTTAACCTTTGTGGTCCTAAGGTATAAAATTTTTATATTTTTTGAAAAAATAAAAGGGAAAGATAAAGGGAAAGGAGAAAAGTTTATACAGGTAATATAAAAACCTCATCAAAACCAATCACCAGCCTAATGAGAGCCTTCTTTGACCTTGAGGAAAAAAGAAACTGGCACAAGAGAAGAGATGGAGACTTCCAAACACTTCTTAACAAGAAAGAACACCTCGACACCTTGCTCTTTCGCTTTATCCAATTACATCATCGGTTATAATGTGGTACAACATGAGGCATGTGTGGGTACGTGTCTTGTTTACACTTCTTTTACGTGTCGATCAACCAATCCAAGATTTCATCCAATCACCAACCAGAGAATCCGGTGTAACAGAAAATTCAGGATCAAACTGAGGTAGGCAAAATTCTCCAGAAAAAACCAAGAAAATTTTGACACGCTTGAAAGTACTATGCAGGATATATGATTGATGAGAGAGGATCATATA
>CAJVPV010003626.1:0-11033 GCA_910591835.1 Acaulospora morrowiae | reverse complement strand
ATTGAGTCATGATGCAATTATTTTTAAGGATTTTGGGAATTGAGTCAACAGCAAAATAATTTATGCCACATGTATAATACAAGCTATAATATTTCTTGTTATTTGTAGCTAGTAATTTATTTAAGCTTTATATCAAATTGAAATAGTTCAAATTAGAATTTCAACTATTATTAAAAGAAATATTAATTGGAATTAAATAAAATAAGGTAATGCTCAGTCTATACATATTATTGAAATTTATAAATTTTTGATACAATTGATATAATTATTTGATACAATTAATTAAGTTTTTATTAAAACATATAAATAATTGAAATATAATACAATTATTTTTAAATATTTTGGATTTGAATCAGTAGCAAATAATTTATATCACATATATAGTTCAGTCTATTGTTAGGTTGGAAAACAGCAAGTTAGTTGCTTTACCAATTCTAAAATAGAATTATTAAAGGTACATTAAGGCATGAAAGATTGATTTAGTCAGGACTTTCATTATTAACAAGCTTTTCTCTTCTTTTTCAACACCAGTTCTTCTTTTGATAATTCTGAGTTACGTTCTATAGCAGCAATTATTCTTTCCTAGATAGTGCGTACTTAAAAAGATAAGTTGTTAATTACAATATTTCTTTTCTGACACTTCAATTTTACTAATCGTTATGTTTATTAATTGTAATATTATTTTATCTCTATCTTAAATATCTCTTGAACTAACTCTATTTGTCTCTCTCTTGTTTGCTTTACAATTATGTTGCTATTTATATTATTGTTACTATTAGAAAACAATTAAGAGAAAAATAGACTATCAGGACTAGAATAAACTATGGGTAAGTTATGTAAGCTTCGATAATTATATTTTCTATGCTAATTACTAATGCTACTTTGCATTTTCAGGATACATGACATGGTAGTCACAGTACGTGACTATACCCCGTGACTTTTATAGGGCTAATACTATATATCTAAATATAAAAAAATTTTAATTAAAAAGTTATACAAGTGCTTTTGTTTTATTTTATTTAATTACTATATAACTTGTTTTTGGTGATTATTATAATACCAATCAAATAATTGTTATATTATTACAGAATTTTTAAATATTACAATTTCAATACTTATTAAATTAATATATAAATTAGCTTCTTATAAAAAACAATACTTAATAAGTTATAATATCAGATATTATTTTTAGATCAGTTCAATTGTCTTTATCTAAAATTAAACTAATATCTTGTGATATGATTTATGAAGTACCAATTATTGTACTATAGACTTACAGATTTTTAATTGAAAAGTTTTTTATAAATATTTTAAAATTATATATACAGTACATAAAATGCAAATCCATTACTTTATAATATGATAAGATTTTTTAAAAAAAATTTAAAAATATAATTATATAAATATGTTAAATTATAATTGATTGTCTTTATTTTAATCTATTAAAAAAAATATTTTTAATTAATAAAATTATAAACTTTAATATAGAATGAAAATTTTGAATTTTATTAAGTAATTGGATCAATGAAGTATACAATATATTTATATATTTGAATTTTAAACATGTAATTAATAATTATTTCTTTAATAAGATTATAAGATAAGTTTTATTTTAACAGTAAAAAGAAAAGTGATATGGATAATAAAATATTTTTAAAAAATCAAAATTTATAATATTATATTTTTTCATAAAAACAATTACGGTATATATTAAGAATGTTATATACTGTAAATAAATTACGGTATATTAAAAGCGAAAGGTTAATCTGATTAATCAAATTTTTATTTCTTTATAAAAACATTATCATGATCAGATTACCAGATTAAAAAAAGATAGAATAAGCAATAAGTCGGCAAAATATTTAAGAAAACTTATTTTAATTTGAATATTGCATTTTGAATAGTTAAAAAATTTTTTTAAATTAAATATAAGGTTTATATTTGATATTCGATTTTTTTTTTTTTAATTAAGATTATAAAAAACATTATATTATCTAGATAAAAATTTGTTAAAAAAAATCCCCAAAATTTTTACGAGAAAAAATAAAAACATTTATTTCAAGTTTATATTTGAGATATTTGTGCAGTATAAAGAAATACTAATATTTTTTCTCATAAAAAATGATTTTGAAGCATCAGATAAGTTTGTTTTTTTGATTGTTCGTATTCAATATTAATCCAATTGAGAACCCGTGGATTATGGTAAGAAAAAAAAAGTAGAAATAAATTAATAATATATTAGCAAATAAAATATTTGATAAGAACTTGCGTTTTAATTCAGTATAATGTTAAAAAAGAAGGGAAGCATAATAGATTTTTGAAAGCAGGTTTTGGTTTATATTATGAGAACAAATGTCAATATTTTGTTAAATAAAAAATCAAATGAATAAAGTATTAAAAAAATTCATTGTCAAATTTTTCTAAAAAAAAACTCATTGTCAAGATAAAACAAACAAACGTTCATTAATATACGTACGTACAGTATTTGATATGCAATAAAAAAAATACAAATGAAAAAGGTAATTTAGCAACGCTACGTATCGCGGTCATTATTAAACATATAACTTGTGCGAGAACTATGTGCAAGTTGTTTTTTGCATTTCTTTTAAAATGCGTGTTTTTACTTTAATCACGTCATGTATACGTAACACGTGTATACATAAGTGCATGTACAGTACATACTTTAATGACATGTACCACAAAAATCAGCATGAAACGTACGCATCATCCTTTTTTTTTTTCTAGAATGTGTTCTTCGCTCCCTGTTGAGATCTTACAAAAGATTTTTTCGTACTTAAATGTTAGCTCTTTGCACAGTTGTTTACTGGTGAACCGGTGTTGGTGTGTAAGCGTCATCCCATTGCTTTGGCGAGAGCCATTTGATTCTTTCGATTACCACAAAGTCCAAATATGGTATAAAAGCGCCAACCTAATAAGAACGTATGTTTCTTGTCTACCCGACGAGATAAAAAATTCGTTAATGAATGAGAACGTGATATTGCCACATGCGGCTCTGATAAAACCAACTTTTGAATATTCATCATTCTTACAATGCTTGGATTATATATTGCTATTTCAAGCCACAGGAATTTGGATCGCCGAAAACGAAAGGGTCACCCCCCGAAAAATACGCAAAATAACTTTTCGTCATTACCTTGTGGCGGAAGAGTTGTGTAAGTTATTCTTTCGATCGTCCAATCTCCGATATCTTAAATACGATAAAACACATGATCTGCCCAATTCTTCGGATGTAGAATATATTCCGCTCAGGCATCTACCAGAGGCTGAAACTTGCTTGTCAAGATTGGAGAAATTCTGTGTGATGGGTTCTGTACCCAACGTGATCATATCAACCATTGCACAAGTTGCACATAATCTGAAAGAGATAGAAATCGAAACATTAGGAGACAACGATGAAATCTTGGCCACATTAATTGGATCTCAACGAAATCTAAGATCACTTATAATATATGCCGAAGATTTTCTACCAACAGTCGCCAAAGCTCTAAAGCATCGGGTTTCCAATTTGAGAAGTGTTAAATTAGATTGGGAGCTTTCGCTACCTCTGGATTTGTTTGTAGATTCAGTGGATCTCGAAAAATTCTCGGTTCATCAATACTCCAGCATAGCTAGAAGGGAAACCTTTGAGGCATTTTCAAATGCCGAATTCCGAAAACTTCGAAAGTTGCATTTAATAACGCCCAGACTGTACTTGGATCAAATGTCCAAATTGATTAGAAATACGGGTGGAAGCTTAAGAGACCTTAACATATATTTCGAGAAAGTGAATGGCATAGAACACTGCAAGGAGTTTATTCATACTATTGGGAAAGCATGTCCAAATATCCAAAAACTTCACATATTTGTTCCTGATGAGGCGATCCCACTCTTACCTTCGCTTCTCATGTCATGCAAGCAACTTCGAATTCTAGAATTTCTAAATGGTTGGCTGAACACTCTTCACGCATTTGACGTTTCGAAATATCTGCCAGAAATGGGCAAAGTTTTGCCACCTAAATTAAGTAGTCTCACCATGAGCGGCGACTGGGTGTTGACGGCAGAAGCGTTCAGGAAATTTTTGGAGTATTGCGAGATAAGACTGGAGTCGGGAAGAATGATCAACTTTAATTTTGGAAGAGAATTGACAATTGAACATGTGGTTATTGTTGAGGAGTATGGAGCCAAGGGTGTGCTGAACGTGCATCCCAGCACAATACTGGGTAAAAATTTGAAACTCTTTCAAAGACGGATTAAACAGTGGAACAATATTTAATAAGTAGTAGCAATTCCCGATTACTTTCCTTTCTATTACAGTATCGGAAGGAATCAATATCTTTATAATTTAACGCACGCCGATTTTTATTGTTTGAAAAGCCTGCTATGAGAACGAACAAATGCATAGACAAATCATGTACCAACTAACATGTTTAATTTTTCTAAATTTACCGACCTGTTTCATATTGCTTTAAAGACGATATAATCTCACCTTTCGCTTTATATAGAAACTTTAATAATAAATTAATAAAGAAAAATGAGCACAATATGCCACTAATTAATACATATACAGTATTGCTGTGGGCAATAAATATTTTTTTCAGTATCATTTTTTTATAGTGGCAGCAGCGTTAATCATTCCCATCAATTTTTCCTTACACACACCACCCACCAAATATTCATCGTCATATAACGCTTTGCCCATATGAATATTCGTGATTTTATGCTCCATAGACGAAGAAAATTTTGTGCTCGCTGATACATGAATCTCTTTGAGTTGTACCGAAGATAGAATCCTTGATATGTTGGATTCCCTGACACCTAGTTTTTTTAATAAATTGGTATTAGTTAAACCTCACGAAGGATAAGTTCGTGTTACACTCCATTGCCAACCTCCGCCCGGCATTATAATGATATGATCTCCGGAATGTTTCAGCAATTCTTTAATGGTTTCCAACCCTTCCAGTACTGTTGTGTCATGACCACTAGTCAGTCAAGAAAATTCAGTAAAGCGTATAGACGAACAATGATTCGCGTAGTGGCAATCACAAAAAAAACAAAAAAAAAAGGAAACGGGACATACCTTGTGAGTATTCTTTGAATGCCTCCAATTCTTATAATATCATGAAGTGCTTTTAGATGATCATTGGTCATATCAAAAGCTCGGTGGAAAGTTACTACCGAATTGCAAAATCTCAATATACAGTACAATGCGAGTTTTTCGCTGCGCAGGCAAGCATGACTAACCTTTCAACGGTTTGGCAATCTCAACCAATCTATAAAAAATGATTATATAAATTTAATAAAGGAAGTAAGAAACGGAAGAATTTTTTAAAATAAAATTTTTTTGTAATGATTACTTTGTCACTCTTTCGACATCGACGCTGCCATCAGGCTTTAATATTCCAAATACAACTCCATAGACACCCGACAGTTTCTTCACGTGTTCTAAATCCAAGCGCATCACTTCAAATTCCTCTTCGCTGTAACAAAAATCGCCACCTCTTGAAGGATGAAAATGGGAGATAATCATTAAATGGAAGGAGAAGAGGCTAGAACTTTAAATAACTTTCTACCTTGGTCTAATCATGACCTAAAAGTCAAAAGTCAATTTTTAGCGAAAAATTGGGAAAGAAAAGAATGAGCCAAAAATCAATTACCATCACAGGAATTTTTACTCTTTTAAGAACGGCTGTTATCATTCCTGAATTTCCAAAATTTTCAATGTTAATTACCTGGATCCAACATCATCCAACATCACATCGACGTCGACATCCGACGTAAGACCAACCTGAGCTAGGCGTCGTTCCGCCTTCTCCCAGGTTAGCACATAATTCAATTCGTGATGCTCCTCCATCCTCTAAAACGTCCAATTGTCTCTTTCAGTAAGCCGTATACTGTACTGTATTTCCCTTTCAAAGAAATAAATTATACGACTCACCTGCTGTTACAGCTGACATCACTGAATCCACGCAAACCTGTTTTAATTCAAGTACCAATTAGGAATGTACATAGGTTGTGTTTTGCTTGGAAAGAATTATCCTACTGTAGTACTGTATAAACTCGCACCTCAAATAATGTAACTTCGTCTGACATTGGATGAAAAACGTCGATCAGTAAAACGGCATTTCTGATTTCCAGCGTTACACGCGCAATAGATTCAAACAATCCGATCAGCCAAGATCATGATATTGGCCTATAGAGAAACATATATGGTATATTTTTTCGGTAATATATTTGAGCACGGTCAACGGGTTTTGCCTAAAAAAATAATATTAAAGTCTGACCAAATCTTCAGTGATAAACAAAATACCTTCTTTTTCGATAAATACAGTAATGTTTACCACATCTAAAAATCTTAAAACAGGAATAAAAATAAATAAATAAATAGTCATCGATGTCGGATCGAAATCATAAGATTTTTATCAAAAACGCGCGTTTTTAATCAATTGTTTCATTACGTTCCCGATCCTAAAAAGTAAAGAGCCTGTCACTGTTCCTGATGTCCCCTCAATGAATTTACAAACATACCCTTAAAATTTTATTTTTTAAAGTATTTCTACATCGAGGGACCTGCAGGGTACTAATAATCAATCGTTCATTCTTTTTTACTGACCGATATTCGCGATTCAATCAATCGCCTCCTATTTATGGAGCTAGATGAGTCGATACCTCCCGGAAAGTATAAGCCGAGTGCACAAAAGCCGGTGCAAGAGCACAAAGACAAGGCCTTGGGTTGCACCTGGCAACATCCATATCCGTAATAGTATTATGGCCTAAATTTGTTACGAGACAGATTATCAATATTACGTATCTACGCATACAACTGGTGTACTGTACTGTACTGTGTCAAGAAACTTCAGTCTGGAATAAAAAATTTCGTGAACAAGAAACGGATGATTATAAAACGGTTAGTTAGGAATCCAAAAAAATCCAATAATCCACTTTCCTAAATAATTTTGGTGCGACAAACTACACGTAGTTACTGTACAGTATTATAAAGACTTGGTTTCTTCGATTAGTAATGTTCACGTTTCCCTTTGGTGCATTTGACTTGATTCCAAAAAGTTAGTTCTTCCTTCGATGTGGTCATTCTACATTTAAGATTGAAAATATTTTCAATTGAATTAGAATACCATTCATCTTCACCCGATCCCTACGTGCGTGTGTATATACGTGCATTTTTTCTCTTGGTTGGTAACGTGACCTGGAATCCTCCTTTCTCCCGATTTCTTTCTTTCTTTCTTTCTTTCTTCTCTCTTTCTACCCGCACTCCTTGCTTCGTGAAAATCCCCGCGAAAGAACCTAATTAATTAATATTAAATTACTCGATGATAAATTTTCTTACTTAAATCATTCGGTTTTTATTCCCCTTAACCATTTATCATTTTTTTTAAACGAGTATTTTATTCTTCCTTCTTATTTATGATGTTATGTCGACTTTGATTAGCCATTTAATTGCATAATATAATTTCTGCCTCAAAATTCGATTTATCTACTCAATGAGGAAAAGATTCCATACACTGTAAAGAAATAAACTCGCGTCTACGTATTTGGTTTCGATTCAAAAAAAAAAACATGAAATCCGCCTTATGCTTTCCGATATTAACTACGCTTATATGTCTAGTGTGTGCATTCTGGATGCTCTATACCACCATTGTCAAGTTCACCTATCTCAGAATGACATGGTATGCATTACGTGCTTTGAAATTTGCTGCACCGTGATCTCGTAATCTAACCAAAATTATTTCCAGTCTAATGTTGATCGTATCGACGTTGGTGCTCTGTGCTATAAACTTTCTTCGTCATGTGTATTCGGAATTTACCGCGTCCTACTACTGCTTCTTCTACGAATTATTGTCTGCTATGCACATAACGATTATATGTTGTGGTCTGTTGATAACCGGTCAGAAGCTTTATCCACCTTCCCCGTTAAAATCTCCTGAAACTGTAAACAAAGAAATTGAAGAGAGTCAAGAAAATGGTGATGTTGACATAGAACTGATGGATATTTCAAAGCACACCAATGGTGCGACCTCTACATCTGGTCCTGTAAAGAATTCAAGATCGAATTGTTTACTTAATTTGTCGACGCCCTTTATCCATCCAACGTTAACTACTATGCCCAACAGCAAAAGTGTAAACAATAGCGGTCAGATCAGATTTTCACAGAATAGGAGGAATCCATTATTTTCCATAACCATTTTACTTATCATCATTCTGAATGCGATCTATGTCACAATCTCAATTTTGATATTCAAAAACTTGAATGGAAAAGTGCCCGGTAATATGGATGCGACTGGTGATGATAATGAAACAGAAAAGGTGCTATTTAACAACTACCTAACATTAAATGTTTACGTTATACAAGGTTCAATGGCATTGGTGACGAACACATGCGCTTTTTTTTACACTTTCACTCCGGTGATATCATTACGCTTCAGAAAGCGTCGCCAAATCAGAGAGAACGTGTCATTTCTGAAGAGAAAAATGAGGGCAAACAATAGAAATGGATTTATTAAGGAAAATAACAAAATCCCGTCCACTGCCACCGATGACGTTATTCCAGAGAACATCACTCGTGATTTTCATGATATCACACAAAACTATCACAATTCTCTATTCACCACCAATTCCCACATAAATCCTCATAATAATGCGGTAGGCACTTGGTATCTATCATTAATAGGCTTACTCTTGGTCGTGCACATATCATTCTACACGACACTGTATCTATGGGAGATGCCTTTGATAAATTCGATAGAATGCATATTGAGACTGATGGTGGCTCTTGTTTACGGAATGCCACCGCCAAGGAGTGCTTTGCGATTTTTCATGATACATTGTCAAAAAGAGAACATCATATCTACTGACACTTTGAAGGATGAGTGCGAAAAAGATTTTATGAATACGGAACGAGACGTAAGGCCTAAGAAAAATTTTAAGAGAGATGAGAATGACATTCGTGACGACCACGACAACGAAGTTCATGAAATCAACGGTGAAAATTCGTCAAGGGATAATCCACTTTCATCAAGTTCTAGGTGGGATGAGATTATGTTTCGGTGAACATAAACAAGACTTACTGTAATTGGAGCAAAAGTTATGAATGATATAAGACCCTTATTACAGTAACAGGATTTTTTACTTTTATATGCATACTGTACATACTGTATGTATGTACTATTGCCTCGGGAAAAAATTAAATTTTTTTATATATTCAATAAGATAATCGTCATTAATTCTGCTTGGTCTATTAAAATCAAGTTTTCTTTATTAAATTCCACATTTAGTTTATGAATAAAAATAAGATAATCATTATTATATTTTTTATTAAAAATTAGATAATCCATTAATTAATCGATGAGACTGTACCTTTTCAAAATCGAGTACTGTTTAAATAATAATAAAAAAAAATTGAAAATGTCAATAATCAATACAACGCACAATATATTGTATATTGTCTTATATCATATAATGAGATTATTGGTTATTAAGTAAATCAAACTTCAATCATACGTAACAATATATTTTTATTGTTTGAATTGTTATATATTTTTTAAATGTCAATCAAATAATAAATTTTCCACATGAATTTTTATTGATAAATTTGCATGTACAGTAATTGGTTATGATTCAACAGTCAAATAATTTAATTTGAACTGATGTATAATGTCAAATAATGATAAATAGTTTTTTTAAGCATATTCTTAAAATAATATAAAATCCATTAAGAAAAAATAAAATAAATAAATAATTTGATAATAACGAATAATAATTTTTTCAGAATCTTTTTTTATTGATATAATAAAAAATTATTATATTGTATAATGAATATTATAATATTAAAATATATTGTTATACGTATATATTAATATATTGTTTGTTAAATGTTATCGTTTTAAACAAGTAAAATAATAATATTTTTATAAAATACAAAAATCAAAATTTACAATTTTATATATTGAAATTTTTGATTTCTTTTCTAACAAACTTGAAAATTACCAAGAAAAATAATTTTTCATTTTAATAATTTAATCTATCCAATATTTCAAATAATATCAAATGTATTGATTTAAATGATTAAATATTATAATTTCAAGTTCATTTTTCAATTCTGCTCTAATATTAAAATCCTAAAATAAAATAAACAAAAATAAATTTCAAAAAAAAAATACTAAATAAAAATATAATACATATATATATATATTAATTTTTTGTTAAATAAATAATAAAAATATTACAAAAAAAAAACTCTTTCTGAAACGCATCCACATCTGAATAAAATTACCAAAAAAGGAAACAAAAATTTTTTCTTCAAAAAAAACCGTAAAAGACCCTGGAGGGTCGTCCTCATCCTCCAAGGGTCAACCCATCGAACCAACTCACACCTTACTTGATGTCCTTATCACTGATGTCGACAAATGCCTAGCTGTAATCTTTCACAAAAACAACAATACCAACATTGTCTACACCACTAACCCTACTGCCAACATTCGCCTCCCAAAATTTGAAAACCCTCCAAAAGCATGGCTAACACCAGTATGCCTCCAGGAAGCTGACCGCGAAGTAATCAAAGTAATCTCAGTGTCCTTCGAAGTACACAAAAAAAGACTAGGGAATCATTACACTGAAGTTAAAACTAACATTTTGAATCCTATGTCACTGGAAACAATGAACTCTTTTTTCGAATACCGCCACACCTTTAACTTATCTGACAATGACAAAGCTGGAATTATGAAGGAGCTTCTCAAACAAAAACTCACATACAGACTTTATGTCTCGTGGAATAAAATCGACATTAATATTGACGAGGCAGCCAAATCTTTCTCCCTGGAGCGAAAAACCGAAATACCCATACCCCCTCCAAACACTCCAGCTCTAACTGGGGAAATGATCAACAACAATAACAGTATGCAAATTGATTGTGATGATGATACAACACATGCGCTTACCCCTGAGTACAATGTCAATCAAACCAGCCCTCAAGCAAACACGAGCATCACTCCACAGGTGCATGCAGATCACTCCACCAATAA
>CAJVPV010003625.1:0-11036 GCA_910591835.1 Acaulospora morrowiae | reverse complement strand
GGATTATTTCGCAGGCTGAACAAGTAAGTTGAACCACAGATTACGGATTATTACTCATCACCTAGACTTATCTTGATATGTGTACTTATTATAGGTTCAATATAATATGTTTCATCGTGATCGGGTAGAACTAGAATATGTGCACTTGTTCAATCGGTATAAATTGGGTACCGCTATCTGGTCTCCACTTGCTAGTGGGATTTTAACGGGAAAGCATAATGAAAAAATAGCTGAAGATTCCAGGCTAGCATTGAAAGAAAATGCCGTTATGCAGAGATTAAGGGACGGATTGCAAAGTGAAGAGGGAAGAGTAAAGATAGATAAAGTCAAGAATTTAATGGTAATTTAAAAATTAAGACGTGATATGTTGTTATATTCTTTTTAACCATGAGACCTTGTATGTTATTCGTTGTAGCCTATTGCAAAAAAAGTCGGCGGTACACCTGCACAACTTGCGCTCGCATGGTAAACTTTTTATCACATGAATTTTTACGTTCGTGTTCCCTTGCTTACCGATTTGTTTCTATTAGGTGCATGAAACAGCCTCACATAGACACTGTAATCACAGGTGTTTCTAAACCAGAACAGATGGAAGAAAATCTACGCGCCATGGAGTTAGTATCAAAGTTAACACCAGAAATATTACAAGAAATCGAGGAGGTACTCGATAATCAACCGACTCCTATATTTAACTTTAGAGATTCATAACAAATATCGTTCCTAACGGAATCAAGAGTAAACCTTTTTTTGTGAAACTTATTACGGGTCAGGTGATACTTCGTCTGATTCGTTCAATTATTTTTACTCCCCACACCTTTTTGGAATATTTAAAATAAATCACCAATAATTTCACTAAATAATTCATAAGTGAATTCGACCAATCGTTTTCTGAGCTATCCTTTCGCGTGGTTTTGGTTCAATGGGCCAAATCATGACGTTTCATACTAATTTTGTCACCGACATGTTTATATAATACAAAGATCTTAGCATTCTAATAATTTATAGATTTTTTCCAAATATTTAGATTTTGATGTTAAGGATAAATAAATTTGATTTATTATTATTATTATATTTCTTCATAACTTTCAATTCCAACTATGCTATGGTAGAATATTTTCCGGGATCTAGTTTGAACAACTGACCCTTCTGGCTAAGTTTAACCGCGTGTTTGGCGTTAACTAATACGTTGAGATACTCGGTGCATCTACTACGCGTTAAGTTTGATAATTTAATAATGTCTTCCATGTACCTGTTTTTGTTGAATTTTGTGACAAATGCCTCGATGATGTTTTAATGCAAATAACAATAATAATCAAATGTCTAATACGTACTTTCCTTCCAGTGGCTTGTCGCATAGAAGCTTCAGAATTATCTCTATATTTTTTCGATTTACTTGCTGTTGATAAAAGAAAGATCGGTTCATTCTGATTTAAAAAGGTAAGTCGAATGTTGATGCAACTTTGTGCTTGACAAATACCTGTTGATCACGATATTTGGGTGGCAAGCTATCGACAATTTTCTTGATCAGCGTCTAAAAAAGAATGTTATTAAGAACATGTTGAAAGCACAAGAAGAAAAGTTGATCCAAAATTACTTTAATAGCCAATGCTTTGTTGACTTTTCTTTTCTTTGGTGGTGGTTGTGTTGGAGTTTTAAAAACTTTTGAATCATCGTTGGCTCCAAGTTGGGTGGCAGGAGTACGCGTTTTCCTGCCTGTCGTTTGCTTACGCAAAGATCTCATGGGTGTTATTGTCTTTCTGTTAGGTATTGGGGTGGAAACTGGAGTGGATTTATTATTCTCTGATAAGAAAAGATTGAAACAATTAAAATTTGATTATAATGGATAAATAAGAAAAATCTAAGATGAGATTATACCGTCATGCCTCTGAGCAAGACTTGCCAAAGTTTCCATTGTTGGTGCCTGGAATATCAATAAAATCTTATAGGTGCCTTTGTTTTTCAAAGGGAATATACCTTATACACAATATTAATTGCAACGGCTACCTCAGAAAACTCTATACAATGAGCATTCATCTTGACACCATACAAAAATGAAGAAAAGGACTTATTGAATTCAACCAAAGATTCATGAACTTGTTTGACATTAGAAAAATCTTCTTGAAATTTGACAAAGGAATTTCCGAGCTCCTGTAGTGTTTCCTCAAGACAGTCCAGTGGTGAGGAGTCATTAATATTACGAGGAACTCCGGTAGTTGAGCTTTTTAGATTGTAACCTCGTGATATTCGACGATGTTGTTCTGCCGCTCGAATCGATAAAGAGAAATTCATTATGAGATCAAGTTTGTCAACAGAACTTGTAAATTACTGTCATTTGATGACGTCACGCGTAGAGGAAGAACATCTTGGGGACGTTGAAAAAGGCCCCAAAATAAGTTCTTTGCGGTGGTTAAACGTTACGATTTTTAAAAGTTTTTGACTTTTTTAACGATGTCTGTGCAAGATGTCTCGTTTAACCAGTCAGCAAGTTCTCGGTCACAGATCAGCCAAGGACCACGTCTAAAAAGTTTACATGCCGTGTTGGAGAAAAGTCTGTCTGAAGTTTTAACCAATTTCAGGTATAATGGATCTTGTATCGACCAAATTCGTAGGTTTTTACCTGTATACCTTAAATAACCATTTTGAATTTTCAAAGTTATAAAAAATTAGCACAGTGCTTTCCCACATTAGCCAGGACGAGCCCAAATGATTTACGGGCAGCACACACACAAGTCTTAGAATTTCTTCGAAACCATACAATGGTTGGAAAATTTTTTTTAATAGATGGTTAATTTTGCTTGTATGTTTAATTCTAACTTTAAGCTTCATTTAGGAAGAATTCGCTTCCATTTTAGAAAGGCGTAACGTGTCCGAAAAATTGAATGAGTTTGACGCGCTTATCGAAAAAGCTCAAAGAGAAAGGTCACCAGAAGATCAATCACCGTTAGAGTAAGCTTCTGGATGAGTTAAGGATAAACATCGCACAAAGGAAATAGATTCTAAAATATTCTATAATTAGTTATCCTGTAAGCCCCCCAAAAATACTGCGCGCGAAAACATTGCCGATTAAAGAAGAGGAACTGAACCGACTGGAAAAAGAATTCTTAAAGGTATTCGTAGATTTTTCCAATAAAGAAAGCGATATTGCTGTAAAGAATGTAACTATAAAGATCCGAATGCATAGATGAGCGAAGAAAACGCACGTCTAATGTCAGAATTGAAGTTTAAGAAGGAACGATCAACTAAAGTGTCATCTTCTGTTCAAGAAATAATAATCGAAATTAACAAGGTACATTTATCTTCAAGTATTTCTCATAAGTTTTTCAATCACAATATATAAGAGTTTGATTATGCAAAAATAGGTGGTAGAAGTTACGACTGAAATACCCGTGGGCGAAATGCAGACCATCATCGAAACAATTAACAACAATAGGTACTAATGCGCGTTGTATTGAACATGAATTGGTCGAAATATGAAGATATGATAATAATAACCACACCATATATCAGTCTTATTACAAAATGATATTCATAGTTCAACTTATCTCGAAGAATCGTCGGTTATATTAAATTTTGGCGAAGAAGTTGAACAGACCATTAATGATCATGCATTCAACAAATAAAGGTAATTTCAATCTCACGATCCATATTCATTTTGATATGTATTATCAACATGATTTTTATTATTATCAGTCCATTTAAGATTCCATTATTTCACGTAGACGACGAACTGTTGAACGAACGGTGGTAGCAGTGGTGGTTCTAATAATTGAAATAAATCCGGTAAAAGGTTAAATAAAAAATCTCAAACATATAGAGCCGAATGATTGTTATAAAATTGATGATAGATTGTTGATAATTACGAGACTGTCCATGCACCGCCGGCTAAGACCTTTCTGCACGCTCGGCATTCCCAAATACCTACGGCCTTTCTCTTAACAGTATCCTAGAAGTTTAATGTCCCATTAATTCGTTGATCGTATAATGAACAGTGCTTTAAAAACAGATATAAGAATTAACTAGGCACCTTGCCACAAAAGGCACAAGTATACTTGGAATGTTGGGTAATTTCCATCTTTTTGATTTGTTTTCTTAACGAAGCACCATATCGGGTACCATATTTACCGACAACTCCAACCTAATGACATTAAATTTTGAATACTTTTTTTTCTTACAAGTTACATTGAATCACAGATATTCATATATGTATTGCTCACTTTCTTCGTGCGTTTGGCCTAGGCGTAAAAAAAAAAAAAAAAAAAAAAAGTAAGACCCCTGAAAAGATCAAGATAAAATTTAACAAGTACGATTGCTTTAACTCGGATGGATTCATCATGGTGATGGCGGATTATGCTATGAACTTAATAAACGTACCATTTGGTAAAATTCGACGGTCGAAACTAAATCGAAGTACTTGGTGACAACAATCTACATATATAATAAAAAATTTTAATAACCAATCAAATCCATTGATCGGCTACGAAAAGATTTTTTTTTTTTTTAATATACTATTTTATTTTTAAAAAAATCTGTACATACCAACCGATACAGTATTAATTCAAAAAATGTTAAACATTAGAATTATTTCAAATTAAATTTTATCAATAAATTAAAATTATAAAAAATTAACTAATAAATAATAATAATAATATATATATGTGTATATATGTATATATTAATTTTACATATTATTTATACTATCATATATATATATATATTTAAAATCTTTTTGTTAAAATGATAATTGGTAAAACATCGTCGTTTGATTAGAATTGTTGTTATTAGTCTTTTTAAAATGTTAATATACATGCAAGTAAGTATGTTGCTAGTTAAATAAAAAAGAAACACCTATGAAAATACATTATAATGGTTTTTGTTCATAAAATAATCTATCATCTTTGACTAAATGTTACAATAAAAAGTTCTAAATGAGAAATGAGTTTTTTTTTCATGCTATATGTTTTTCTTTTTGCTAGTGATAACAATTACGAACGAAAATATAACCAGTATACACAGGACGAGAACTGTGAAAAAAAGAAAATCGATAAGTAATATGTCGGATTACATCGCGAAATCGCAAGTCCCTTACAATTACCTCCAAGAACCGTCCTGTATTTAATAACCTTTGCAGTATTCCTTTCCATTTCAACTTGATTCCGCAATGTCATCAACTACCCAAGATTTATAACGTAAAAAGTTACTAAATGGAGACGAGGAAAAGAAAAAATGAAAGAAATAAGATTTCATACTAGTTGTTGATGTTGTTTCATCACTTCGTTTTTGTTATGAATTCGTGCTCGAATTGATGACAAATTCTCGGAGGTGAGCTCTGTAGTCTGATTTGCATTTTTGATGGTCTTTTCCATTTCTTTCGTCGACACATAATGAGAGAGTGAAATATTTTTATCCAGTTCCTTGAAAAAACGGCAAATAATTGATTCTCCATGAAAACGTTACACCCAATATAAAACATTTCACCCCGAAAGTTAAGAAATCCCACTAACTTTGGCTCGTCCATCTAATTTACGAAATTTTTGTATGCTTAAATCAAGTTGTTTTGATTTTTGATCAACGATGCCCTACTCAGATTAAAGAATGATCAACAAAATGTTAGATTAACAGTGCACGCACGTATTTACGCTCATTTGTACGTCATTAACCTACTCGCAGAGCGACGACCCTCTCTTCGTACTTGTTGCACCGATTAAGCATTTCTTCAATCACCTCTGCCGCATCGTTGTTTGATTTCAGGTGATTCATATTATCGACATTACATTAACTGTTTCATCATTTCACTAAAAAATAAAGATCGGCAAGTCAAAATCTGATGTTACGTTTGTGTTACGTTTTCGTCATATAAAATTGCGCTAATGAAACCGTAAAACTTGATAATTTTTTACAAATATGTCAACAATTGGAAACAAACCAAAGGGAATTCTCAAGCAACCATCGGTGAACTTTCAGCAGAGAAACAAGTAAAAATAAAAAAAATCCAATATTTTTATTTTCTTGGACAAATGAATTTTAACAATTAATCAATCTTCAAGGTTAAAATGGGATGAAGATAATATTCAGCTAACGGAAGTCCAGAAAAGTTCGACAATGAAAATTACTGAACCAAAAACCCCATATATACATTATAATCAAGAAACCGACGAAATTATGACAGACCTTC
Source organism: Acaulospora morrowiae (assembly GCA_910591835.1). NCBI lineage: Eukaryota > Fungi > Glomeromycota > Glomeromycetes > Diversisporales > Acaulosporaceae > Acaulospora > Acaulospora morrowiae. Next base: position 4,864 of record CAJVPV010003625.1, on the reverse strand, counting down.
AAAGTGAGTGGAAATAATCATGCATATTAGGAATATATCGAATTGTTTCAAAGCTAATTCTGTCTTCCTTTTTCTTTTTTTCAGCCATCCCGGGACTGGCACTAGGATCCAGCAACACGACGTCTAATAGTCAAGGATCTAGTGGCGTTTCTCCTGTGGGTTCATTTTCATCGGTATCCCCTTCATCAGCTCATTTCCCTGATTCTATAAAGGACGATTGGGAGTCCGAAAATTCAGAAGAGGACGAAGAAGGTTTGCTATGATTTAAATGAAAAACACGAATGTTAATATTTGTTTTTATCATATCCTACATTTACCAAATTGCAAACAATCTTTCACGATAGTCAAAGAAAAACGTCGCCGTTTTGCTGAACTTAGAGCCAAACATTACAACATGAAAGAAGCTCTTAGCTTAGGTCACAAACTGGTAGAAAACAACGTGGATGATGATGAAAACAGTAATGTTAGCGCTTTGAAAGCTAAAATTCTGGGAAAAAACCCGGAAGATGATGAGGAAGAGGAAGGGGAAGAAGGTGATGATAATGATTTGACGTCAAACGGTGATGCTCCCATGGAGACATAGCACCATTATTTTGATATTATCTATTAATTGCATGATTAGTAAGAGGGAAACACTCGTTGCAATATTTTGTTGGACATTTTCAAAGCATCCTCACTTTTTAATATAATTTTATGTACATAAATAATAATTCAATGAAACCACTGAAAGGAGCAAAATTACTAGAATATACGAATTCTCTAAATATGATTTCTTGTTGATACACAAGAAATCGATTAATCACAAATTATTGGTCCGTATTATTTAAAGTCTTGCCTGATAGTTCGTTAAATCAAAGACCTTGGGCAGTTTCCACCATTATTTTTAAAGTCAAATAATGTAGCTTCTTTTTCTCATATTAATATTTTTTTATCACATGATTTTTTTTGTGTAAAACATTTTATTAACACCATTTTTTTAGATCAATTCTTGTTTTTGCAAATACATAATCAGGTTTATCTATTTATTAAATAAATTGCATGTTAACATGATTATCTACAGTATGTGCAATAATTAACATTTGACAAAATATATAAAGAATATGCTCTAAAGAAGTTTATTGATACTGTATATACCAACTAAACAATTGACATATGATAAAGCAACATAATATGTACATTTACGTAGATGCAGTATATTTGTATCGTATTTGTTATAACAAGAGTCTTGCTTCATGAAAGTTCATTAATGAATCTTAATAAAACAAAATTGCACCAAACAGAAATATAGATGAATGCCTGATTCGCAAGGCTCTACTGCCAGACGGTTTGAATAGTGATTTATGTTATGCATATAAGTCATGGCTATTGTTGCCGTTCAAACACTCAAATTTTGATTCGTCCAAAGCAAACCCATATCCTGACCAAATTTCCATCTCATCATTAGTCCGAAGCGAAGCGAAGGAATATAAATTTTTGTGTATGATAATAAAGTTTAACTTCGGACTCGACAAAGGTTCCTGTTTTTCCTAGTATAAGTGTTCTATTTTTTTAAAAAAACTTTTTTAGGGCGGCAACTATGGTCATGACGAGCATTCATTTATATATATTTTTTTTCAACATTAAGATCCAATGAAGCTTACAAAATGTGAATTGATCCGAAAAAAACGAATTATTTAATGACCTTATCAGTAGTGTTAAAAATCGAAAAATAAAACTTCAACAATGAAATTTTTGATTGTACTTTTATTAGTGCAGTAGATTTGATAACATTAAGTGATGTTTAATAGTACCTCCACATAATCAATCAGGCAGAATTATGATAATGAGTTGTATAAATCTTGTTTCATCTGTCACATTTAGAAAGAAAGAAAGAAAAAAATTAATTAATTACATCAAAAAAAATCCCACAAATCCGATCCAAAACGTTTGTCAAATATACCTTTTAACCGGATGGTTTTTTCATACACACCTTTTTAATTCAGATAATTTGCTTGTGTGCTTTTATATTGATACGTTCGACAAATTTATTTTGTTCGTAGAATCAAATGAACCCCACTGTCACTCCAAACCGGCTCACTTAACTCTCCAACTTCAAGTTTGAATGCTGCTTCCTCGAAAGAAGGTTGCATTTGTCCATGACCAAAGAATCCTAAATCTCCATTTCGTTTGGCGCTCGAACAATCAGATTCTGTACTAGCAAGTTCTCCAAGATCACATTCGCCCGAAATGATTCGCGCACGATAAGATTTGATCAGCTCAAGAGCCTCCTCCTTGGTGCGTTCTATCCTTGGCTAAGGAATATGTAACATAAATAAATTCACTGATCTTTTGCTCAGAAAAATTAAATAACGCGTCTATTTTTGAGAAAGAAGCTAACCTCCTTCCAAGAAGAGGGACGCCTACTGCCAATATGCTTGACCAACAGGTGGCTAGCCCTGATTTGCCCAACACCTCCTTCCATTGGATCAACCGACTGTACTTGTTCCACGGTTTGATCTCCGTATCCTTTAATAGTACTAGGATCGACACCATCGGGAAGAACCCATGTACTTTCTTTAGTTGCACGATTGTAATAGTAAACCATTTTACGAGTGCGGGAAATACGAGTTTCCCATTGCGTCGATACATTATCTTCTGAAGAAGGTTGAGATACGGAACTGGTGCCAGAAATATTGACTCCATTGTTTGGAGCAACATCGCCATTGTTATAAGTTCCAGTTTCGTTTTCGTTTTTGTCGGACTATTAAAAAAACCTTAAATAAGATATTTTTCAGAGTATATAAGTGCTTGGATCATTACAATATTAAAAAAATCACCATGGTTGAGATTTTTTCTGGTTTCTTGAGGTAAAATTTTGTTATGAGATATTGAACAAATACACTATACTCAATTTTCGAAAGGAATAAACTTATGTAAATTTATACAATCTTTATCTATCAGAATTGTAACATTAATGCAGACTTCACAAAATTAATGTCGTATTTTTATAAAATACTCTTTGGCTTTGAGGCTGAAAAACAATGCTCATCGACAGAACAATAAATTATTTTTTTTTTACAAAATAAAAAAACAAACAAATAATAATAATATCATCTTTAATAAATAAATAAAAATATTTTTTTTAAAAGAAAAAAACAAACAATATCTTTTCTAAAAAGAATTGTAATCGATTCGTAAGAGTTTATATTATTGAATAATTTCAATATTCATTTTTAAAAAATGCTTGAAATAAATGAATATATCCATGTATTATATATTTAATCCAAAGAGATAATTTAAAAATCTATAGATACTCGAAATAACTTAAAACATTGTTACAAGTAAAAGTCAAAGTTTATATGATTATTTCTATTTTAATTAGTTTTTTTTTATTGAGTAGATAAACATTATTTTTTTATTTATTTATATAGTATATAATATACATTTCAAAAAGAAACAATATCTTTCATGTGTATTTGCAATCAGTTAAATATTAACTTGCTTACAATAATTATTTAATTTATATTAGAAATAAATGTCTTAATTCAAATATTACAATTTGAAATTGAATAAATATTAAATATAATTTTATATATCAATTTAATTATTTATTATGTTATAAATATTAATAAAAAACTATTGTTTAATATTAATATAAAATTAATAATTTTTATTATTTATTATTAACTAATAAGTAATTAAATAAAAGTTATATTTAAAACAATATAAATTAATAAATTAATTTATTTATTATAAAAAAACTCTTTTCGCTAATTCTCTTGTCAACCCAAAAACATATGTTCCAAAGAAATTTTATATTTCTCTATAACAAAGTCTATATATATTCTCTAATAACATTAGTATTTAAAGATTATTGTTTTTTCCTATTTGTTTCTTTTCCTCTTTAATATAAACTTTTTATAATTCTATAAGTAAATATAAGAAAAATTCACTTACAAAATTAAAGACAAAAATACTTTATTAAAAAAAAGAATCTATTAAAAAAAACATCTTTCTTTTTTTCTTCAAAAGTTCAAGACTCTAAAGAAGACTATTATTGACTTTTTGAATTCTTCTTTTATCTTTCTCAAGTTCCTTTCTTATCTTCTTAAGCACATATACTTTTTTTTAATTTTTCTGAAGAATTTTGCCTATCTCAATTTGACCTTAAATTTTTGATTACACTGGAATCTCTGAATAATAATTGGTTCAAATTTGAATTAATTAATCTGTATATAACAAGAAATATAAATAAAATAAAATATATAAATCTCATATGTTTTATTTTATATAACTTATATCTGATAATATAATTAATAACAATAGAAAGAACAAGACAACAAAATGTATTCTTTGATTGAAGAAGTGATTTGATACTTTTTTTTTTCCTCTTAAATTGATTTCATTTCTCTTCAAGATTAAAGAAAGGTTCTATTCCAATTCAGTAATAGGCTAGTTCTATTGTTTATTATCTTAAAAATAGTTGAAAAAAGTGATCTTGAAACTATTTACTAGTTGAATGAAGTTAAAAATTCTTGAAGATTTAATTAAAAGAGAAATTTAAATTAAAATATTAATCCTCTTTAAAGTTTAAAAATCTTTGAGCATAAAGTTTCAAGAAATATTTTTCTAAAAGTACTTATAAATGTTCTTAATCAATAATAAAATAATATCTAAGAATTTTTAAAATAATAAACTCTGAAAATTTTTATTTCAAAAAAATTTAAAAATCTTTGAAATAATAATAATTATATTAAAATAAATATTTATTTAATAAATATTTATTACTTTCGCTTTACATATCTTCAATATTATTAGAAATAATAGAAAATTTTGACTCATTTAAATCTTCATTAGACTTGTTACTAGAGTCCACAGTTAAAAT
>CAJVPV010003624.1:0-11037 GCA_910591835.1 Acaulospora morrowiae | reverse complement strand
GAGATGTAGGTTCTTTTTCAAAGTTATATCTTAGTATATACGTATAATAAAGAACTGATGTTTATCAAAAAAAAAAAAAAGTAATTTTTCAAATTTAACAAAGAATATAAAATAGTTTTTTAGTAATAAATAATAGAAATTAATAGCAATTCTCAAAGCTATAATTTAGATCTTGATAATACTCAAATAAATAATTATAATATTATTTAAAAAAATAATACAATTTAGATATTTTACTAAAAGTTAGTTTCAATTAAGATAACTTTCAAAAAAATATAAATTTTCAAAATATTTTTCAAGAGAATATTTTTAATCAAAACAATTTTTTTAAAAAAAAATTCTATCAAAACAGTTTTTAAAAGAATAATTTGAATTCTAACAATTTTCAAAAGAATTTTGTTATATTTTAAGACAACAAACTCTAGTTTTTTTATTTTTAAGGCAATAAATTTTAACTTATCAACTTTCAAGACAATAAACTTTATATTATCAAGGCTCAAGAAAACAAATATCAGTATATTAAATATTTTGATTAATATTTTATTAATGTAATTGAAAAAAATAGAAGAATTGTATCATCTAATAAAAATTATAAATAATTGCTTTTGCTTGAAAATCAAAAAAGATTATAGGAAAAAGAATTAATAGATAATGTAATAAATTTATAATTTTTTTTTTTAAATTATATATTCAATATATATATCTTTTTAAAAAATAATAATATTATACTGTAAATAACAAGTTAATGAATAATATTTTTTGCAACAGCAGCAACCTTATTTTTTAAAAAATCAAAATGAAGAAAAAAAGAATATAATAACAAGTTTACTCAAATGATAGATATAAGTATTTTAATTTATAAAATTTAAAATGAAATCTAATTAATTTTTTTTTTTAATAATCTAAATAATATATTTTACTATTATTAAACAATTGTTTTTGAAATTTATCTATTTAGATTAAAGTATATTAAAAAATATTCTATATAAATATCTTGAGGTAAACTTTTTTAAATATATGTTTAATTTGAGCTTTAATTAGTTTACAAATTTATTTTATGGTAAATGATATATAATAAGTATAAATGAAATAATTCAAGTATATTTTTTATATATTAATTTAATTCAAATCTAATTAAAACAAAAGTTTTTGACAAAAATAAAAAATTACTAAGATGCTATATTACAAAATATTCAAATACAATATGATAAGTATTTGATTCAAAATAATTGCCTTTTCTAAAAAACAGTGCTTTACCAACTACTATTATAATATGAAAAAAGCCCATGAAAATGTCTGAATATTATTGTTTACTTTTTCAATTAATGGCAAAGACATCTATCGAATAATTTTAATTGCAAGATCAACTTTTTCTGAACATTGGTTTTCACTTTAAGCAATGAACATTATGTGGTTATACTTGCTGTGTATAATATTTTTTAAAATTCCTGATCTAAAAATATTATTTGTTTTGAAAAGTAGATAAAATATCATATTAAGTATTTTCTCATAAATAATCTATTAAATTGTTAAAATTATTTATTTTAAATAACCATTAATAATAATATCATTATTAATTATCTAAAAGAAAAAATATTAGATTTTTACGAATTATTTTTAAATGATAAAAACGATTCAGAAATAAATTAGTTAATGTTTTTTTTTCGATTCTTTTAAATTTATTTGCCAAGATTGATCGATTAGAGTAATGGTGTTTTAAATAATTGATACATTAAAAATTTAAAAAATTTAGGTAAATCTATCTCTATTAACAGAACTCGTATCAATAATAGAATTGAATGATTAAATGGATTTTTTATTTGAAAAATTAAAATTAAATTAAAAATACAAATAGGCTGTACAGAAGATTATTAATAAAGCTAAACTCATGAAATTTTTGTTAAAAGGTCAAAGCGAAAGTGTTTACGTGAAAATCAATTTGATCACAATCGCTAGTTTTTGATCCAGGATCATAATCGACTTGCGACGCGAAGTTAAACATGCATTAAAAGTATACATGTTTATTCGATATAATACATTAACAATTTATCCATCTATTATCCATTCATCCATCCAATATATCATCACTATCAGCGTCTTTTCCATTGACCGCTTTCTCCACAACCTCGAATACCTCATAATCTTCAGTATTAACAGTCTTATCATCAAAAGGCATGACATTCGGCATGTAAGTCTTATGCTTGAACGTGAGTTTGCGGCCTTGCATCAACAGATCCAAATTTCCAAATGATGGGCCATTAGACCTCCAACAGTTTAATGCATATTCATAGCTTTCAGGATTTGTCAGCCTCCCTATTTTACCCTGAATGTCATTCGTACCATTGGTGCCGCCTCCTTGCGTGAAAGAAAACACAAAGGCTTTCTCATCTTTCTTGTATTGTGGCCACATTACGCTGTTCCAAATTCCTGGGTTATAACCGCCCACAAAAATATCGTGATCTTGAAGCTTGAATAAGGTGACGGTACTTCGTTTCCCGTCGCATTTCGAATGAAATGTTTTTGCACTAAATCCGTCCCTACTACCTCTCGCTAATAAATAAAACTTATATGGAATCTCGGATGTGGAATACGGTTGAAACGTGTGCTTCTCATTTAGTCCGTCTCCGCCAGCTTCTTGATTGGTTGTCAGATCTTTACGATCAATCCAACTTGCAATCATTGCTGCATGAGATGAACTCATAATGGTCGATATGATCGCTCCTCGACTTGGCAATTTCATTTTCATTAATTTTTTGCTTTTCTGCGAACCCGTCGCATTTGCACTTTTCCCCAATAACTCCGGAAAATAAACCGAAATCCTTTCGTAGTCCGTGCCCAGGACCCCTTTGAAAGGTAAAACCTTTGTACGAAATTCGTTGGCATCCATATTATGAAATCTAATGTGTTCTATGCAGTTTTTCAGTATTTTACCCAACGACGCATGATTCTCTGCACTCCAATTCGAAGGATCAACAGAAAGGTTTGGCATCCTTGAGACCCCCCATTGAAATACTTTCTCCCAAACCTTCACCTCCTCCATTTCCAATTCGTCATCTTTAATTATTGCAATAAGCGCCTCTTCGCTTATGGTAAGAAAATCCTCGGAATCAAATAAGAGATAAGGGTATTTTTTAATACGATCGATGCTGAAGTCTTGTAATTTTCGAATAGATTCCACACCGAAGGTATCGCGATAAATTAAAGCCAGGTTCTCTTTTAGCCATTTGATCTTTTTAATCAACAGATAGTCTTGTGCATAATGAAGGAATTCTATGATTCCAAGCTCGTCGGCGGCCATGACGCAATCAAATATAATCGATGGGTCTAGATTGTCCTCGAACGTCTTTCCTCCGTATATGTACCTAGAAGATTGTGAGAGCAACGAGTTGAACTGAACTGTTAACCAAGGAATTTTGCATAGATGCTAGTTGCTTTGAGGGAACGAGTGAATAATTGATTCCATCTTTCTTTTCCGCTATCCACTTACCCCAGGATGATCTCAAAAACCTCTGGGCTAATGTTAGGCTTTCTAAATTGTATGATGCCGTCCTTTTTACGAATCCAAATTTCCGACATCGAAGTGGAAAAATAAGTTGATCTAGCGCGAAGTATGTTTGAGTGTACATGAAAAGTTCTCACGTCTGGTTCCTCGCCAGCCGTTATCACCATATCGTGGTCATTATTGTCTTTTAATAGTTTTATCAGGTCCTTTGCTAGAATTTCGTAAAATTTAGATTGGTCTAAGGCCATTGTGTTGACGAGGATAAGTGAGAGTCGAAATCTTTTTTACTGGATGTTTAAATATAAAAAAAAAAAAAAATAGTCTAGTTTCGGAAAACTTGACGTTCCCTCCAATCCTGTAGGCGCAAACACGTGTAAAAATAGCAGGCGTCAGAAAACACTATGTAATGTTGTTACACACGGACAGATTGCCAAAATCATAAACATACAAAATAAGAGTTTATTCGAGCGATTCACCGGGACGACAACAATGACAATATACTACGTATACATCATTTCTCTTACATCAGTCGATAATGCCCTACTTTGATATTTACATCAATCAAACATGCCGATCTCTCGAATTACCTTTTCGCATTCAGCATTTGTGTTGCATCCCGAGAGATTAAAAACAAAATCGTCTTTGTGCCATAAATATCTTTCATCTTTGCCACAATCATGTGCGAGGGGTAGAGCATTCAATGATCGCTACAAGGTTTTTTTATACACGTGGTCAATCAGGTTGATCGGATATATACGTATGAAACATTGATACTCACGAAAGGAACGAAATGAATTTTATCAACTGCCTCAATGACCTCGTAATCAATCAACATCTGCATGACAATCCCTTCCTCCTCAAACCTTTCGAAAAGTTCTCGCTTGTGAACGGTGTTCAGAAAATTTCTCGACCACTCGGTATTCTTTATGAAAAACGAATTTGCATTAAGACCATGACAATCATATCCAATCAACATCTGCGATGCGCGAGTTACGTTTTGCAAAACGTAATTTGCAATTTGAACTGGATTTGACACGATGAGATACTTTTCATAAAATAATAATAATAATGATGATATAATGATAAATGTAATATTAATAGATTGTGGAGATGATTGTGGTTAGTGAAAGGCGGGATAAAGGATGGGATTGGAGGTGTTTGATTGTTCGCGTAGGAGTTGGATGAAAGAAAAAATAAAGATCTCACTGAATCCATGAACCAAAACCAATGTGAAGAAGGAAATTCATCCATTGCCTCTAACAGAGCCGGTATTTTCGCCCAAGACTGGGTATGTATGTATCAATTAAAATGGTTTTCATGTTTTCAATAAAAAGAAAAAAAAATTTTTTTCTGATGTCAAAATTCGGAAACTCACCGTCGACCTCGTCCAATCCTTGACATCTTTGACCGCAACCTCGTATCCATAAAAATCGGCATATCTCTCTTTATTCTCCAATGCTTTCTTTGTGATGTTAAAAAATTTCTTTGAGGAAAATCCGCTAATCGTCTCACTTGGACCCCTTGGGCCTTGAGAAAAGTTGTTATTGTCAATAACCGTAACGATGACAATCAAAGGATGAGTCTTCCACCACGGATCTCCTGATACCACGGATTCGGGGAAGGGGCAAACGTGGTCCAGCAAGAAGAATGAGACAAATACTAGGAGCATGAAAAGTATTGAAGAATAGAAATAATATGCCGGCGGTTTTTCGCGTGATGTCATTTTCTTATGGTGCGCGATTGTGAGTGTTAAGTGTGAGTGTATTTTTTTTATCGACGAAATACGTGATAAGCAAGTGACCGTTTGGTAGAGAAGTAGAAAAGTAGAGAAGAAGGATGAAGCACGTAGCAAACTCGTTCGTTAATTTTCTTTTTTTTAAACGGCGAATTGGCACTCCGGCGAGCTACGTCATAATCTTGAACAATCGCATCTGGCTAGCGCGGTTTTTTATCACAATTTTACAGAGTTTGTTGGCAAGTTTCGTTAATTCTTTCACCTTTCCTCATGCAATTGGTCATCGATAGACTATCGATTTTCTCATGACAGGGGCAGAGGACGCAGCATTTAATTATTCTTGCATATCCACATTATTGACAATTTGATAACAACGTCGATTGTTCTAAAACAGTAATTAAAACAAAAAACAACCTAATGATAATAATAATAATTACAAGTTTTTTATTCAGTGATTCAAAAAATTTTTTTAAATATTAAATATGATTATTGATTATTTCGCTTGGTAACGTGTATCGTACCGGATTAATTTCACACCACCCCTACTAATCAACGCCAATCTCCTGCATCTCAACCTTCACCCATCATGCTATGTTTACCTTTCTTTTTTACATTAACGTTTTTTTATTCATAACCGCATACACTTCATATTCCTCCACCAGGAAATGATTAGGTTTTCCCAGCGGATCGGCCTCTTCATCAAATTCCAGGTAGCTCTGATCGTTGGCATCGTAATTTTCAACACAATTATCTTTAAAGCCTTCAATATCACTATGGCTATTATTAAAGATCAACCCACTTAAAATGTCGGGGCTATTGATCTTATCTTGAGAATCGATTTTATTGATATTCAGGTCGCCACTAAAAATGCTAACCGCAAAATCACTGGTACTTTTATTAAATCGATGAGTCATGTGTCCAACTTTATCTTCACCACTGTTAAAACTACTATCGCTCTTCTTGTGTGCCATGCTAGGACCCGCGACCGTCGGATTATTCTCGAAAATTTCTTCGTAGCTTTTCTTGTAATTTTTGTTTTTTTTATGAGAACCTTTCCCCGTGCCATTGTCCTTGAGTAAGTCCACCATGTAACACTCGGGCTTGCACTTCACGATTCCGTCTTTCAATACCAAATCTGTGGTCCCGAATGCTGGACCCGTGGATCGATGCAGGCTGATGGCATACTTGGATAACTCTGCCCTGCTGAACACCGATTTTGTTTTCACCGGTGTAGTGCTCACTATCAAATTACGATTTATACTACCATCATTGCCTATGACAATCTTGTCATGATCGTTTTTTTCCAAGTTCGTTCTCTTTTCCGAGTCATCGGTGCGAATGGAAAATATAAAACTATGATGGCATTTCTCGAACTTCCGAATCCACGGTGATTGCCAATTCAAAGGGTTATACCCACCAATTATCATCCCCTCGATGCCCTTGATCTTGATCACGGTGACCGTGGGCCCTTGGTTATCGCATCGTTTGTGAAACATCTTATCGCTGAATCCGTGCCGAGATCCCCGGCACAATAGTTTGAATTTGTAAGGAACGTTAGAAATGCTGTAGGAAGCATCTTCGGGTGATGATAAATCTCTTCCATCGATCCAACCGGATATCAGAGCCAGTTGAGTTCTGGAGATGATGGTCGAGTTTTTTTGAGCTTTATAGGAGACCAGTGACGAAGCTTCATAACAGACTTTTTTTTTTATTGCCGGCTTTGGCGGTATATTTGTTGGGAAGGGGGCAGCAGGATCTGGAGGTGGGGAAAGGATTATTGGTAATGTGGAACGAGTTACCAAAGCTTCCGGTGAAGTTGTGTAAAATTCTGGTGAGATGGGTCTAACTATGGGGGAGGTAGAGCGAGTTACAGAAGTTACTCGTATTTCTGGTGTTAAGTACGTGGGCGATGAGAGCGGGACGATCGATTTTGAAGAGGAAACCTTCGTCTCATTGCTTGGTGATACGGTCCGTAAATCGTGTTGACGTTTCGAATTTTCAGGTGTTGGATTCAAAGGGACCATGGAAACGTCGCCAATATTTTGGAATCTAGTTATTTTTTCGTATAATTCGACTCTGATCATACACGTAAAGTTAGACAAGAGGATGAATGGTGACCGGCCGGTCACAATTTGGAGAAGCATAAAAAGCGAATTTCCTTTAAAATGATGACTTACGGAAAGATGGATTTGTACGGTCGAACTTTTTCGTTAAAACCTTCGGAACTCATTTTCTCAAATTTTATCAGTGGCAAAATGGCTGACAATGTTCTTTGTAAGCAAGCAATATTCTCTGGACCCCAATTACCGACATCCCTATTGGAAGTGATCTCCGGATTCTGTCTTATACCCCATTCCAAAACCTTTGCCCAAATCTCGCTTTCCTCGAGCTGCACATAATTTTTTTTCAACAGGGAGATGATCATCTCCGGAGTTAAGGTATGATATTCTGGAGAGTCGAAGAGGACGTGGGGTTGAGTGAAGAGTATGGACTGAGTGAATTGATGAAGTTTTTTGAAGGTGGTAGTATTCTTGTAAAGTAATGAGTAGACACGGACAAAATTCTGCTGAAGCCATTTAGAACGGTTATGGATCAGATATATTTGAAGGTGTTCTAGCAATTGATAGAGCCACAAGGTGTCGGCGGCAAAGAGATACTCGATGATTTTTTGAGTATCGGATTCTGCCTCTAGATCTATCCTTCCACTATACATAAATCTGAAACACGAAGAGAAAATAGCAATTGAAACATGATGTGCATATGTTTAAAATGCGCATTCACTCAACTTACTTCAACATGACCCCGAATGTCTCCGGAGAGATATTCAATTGATACCATTCTTTATAATTTCCCGCGGCAGCTTCATTGTTGGGTTTCGTATTATTATTATTATTATTATTATTATTATTATGGTTGTTATTCACATTATTCATATCATTATCGTTGTTCATATTATTGTTATCGTTAACATTTGCTTTGTCATTTGACACGTCCCCACTGTGGGGGGGTGCCACAAAAACCGGTGAGGTTGGGGTCGCCAAAGAATGATTGTTATTATTTTTATATTCTTGTATGGAAGGTTTGCTTGACAATACAGCACGAAAATATAACGACCGAGCACGCAGGATATTAGTGTGAGCTTTGAAGCCTTTGGTGTTGGGTACTTCGCCGGCGTATATTATGATGTCGTGATCATCGGACTCGTCAAGTAGCCAACCGAGGTCCCGGGAAAGTCCTGATAATAAATCCAATGTCATTTCGTTTTAGGAAGAGGTAAACGTGAGATGTGTTGTGGAGGAGAAGATTCTGTATTTGAAGAGAAAAAATTTTTTAGTCAAAAAGAGAACTAGATGAATATACATACTTAAGAATATATTATAATTATACTAAATTTGTATGGCATGACATAGTAAGAAGAGTCCGTGATGTACATCCGAACCGCTATTGACAAAAAAAGAATCATTTTTCGTCTTCATTTAAACTGGAGTTTATGTTAATATTTATCACGTACTTTACGCACTAGACGTATTTGGATTTCATAATTATTATTATCATACTATATTCACATTTGTATTTTACGAAAAGCGTTGCATTAGACACAAGATTCAAAAACTTTAATTTTGCGCGTTACATATGCAGGTGAGATTGGTTATCGCTTTTATTCTCGTACAAATAAGGAACCATATGCAGTTACCTAAAGAAGGAGCGGTAGAACCATATTAATGTGATCACGGTTATGCTCGATGGGATGCATTGTTCAGCAACGTCACCACCAATAAAAAACTCTACCACTATACTGTAGAAGATCACGGTAAAGTAATTCTTTTGGATAGCGCACAAGAAAAGAAAGCTCGTGTTTAAGAGATCATGTGGCAGAACTGTTAGGTGATAGAAAACGTCTCGCAACGAACATTTGATGACAACAAGGCATCAAATCTTTTGGTCTAGTCATATTAATGAAGATAACGACACTACCGATGGTTAAGTGCTTGTACCTGAGATCAGCTGTCAAATATTTAGAAATGAACAGACTTATCATTTTATTATGGTTGTGAAGAAGATATAAATGAGGTCATGAATGAAATTTCGCATCATACAAAATTCAAAATTTTAGACGACTTAGCATGGTTCACCGTGTATATGTATACGATTCCTTAGTACTGTACTCAAGATTTATTTATGGTAATTATGAAATTCGTTGAAAAATGACCGAAAAGGATATTTGCGATAATTAATGTTTAAATACAGTATACTGCATTAGTGAAAGTAAGTTAACGTATTAATACGTATTTTAAAATTAAATATTACATTAAAATCTTTATATATGGTTAAAAATGTTATTTGATATTTTTTAAATAAACTTATTATCAATATCCTTGATTTGGATCAATGGATTTATAGTATAGTAATAATATTTTATAAGTTATCAAAAAAAGATAGTTATAAAAAATTTGTTATTCTTATGTGTTGATTTATTGGTTTTCAATAAATATCGTATCTGATTAATTAAAACAATATTCAAATTTAGTTATCTTGTATAAATTAAACTTTAAATTTTTTACTAATTAAAAGTTAAAACAATTTTAATAACAATAAAAAAATTATATAATAATGATTTTTAATTTAATATTTTAATTTAAAGTTTTAATAATATATTTTAATACAATATTTTATAAATTTAAAAATATAAAAAACAAACAAACAAAACAAATCATTAAATTTTATAAATTTTATACAAATTATATAAAATCAAATAGAAATTTTTAGTAAAGATATTATAAATACAAATAAAAAAAATATTATTATATTACATAATTAATACTTTTAAAAAACAATAAAAGTTTAATTAAAATAAAACATAAGTTGATTTTTATAATTTTTTTATATAATTTTTTAATATATACATAAATAATTTAAAATTGATAATAAAATTTTATTTTTAAAAAATAAATTTACTTGATATAAAATTTGTTAATTCATTATTAAAATACTTAATTAATAAATTGAAATTAAAAAATATATATTAATTATTATTAATTTATAAATCATTTAATTATAAAATAAAAATATTTGGTTTTTTTTTAAATTATAAACACAAAATATTTTATTAATCTTATTTATTATTTATTATTATTATATTAGCAATTTTTTATATAAATTATCTATAAATAAATAAATAAATTTTTTATTTGTTATAATTGAATAATAAAATTGATATATTTATTTATAAAATTATTTTAATAAGATATTTCAAAATATTATATAAATTATCCTATTATATTTTTTATAAACTTTTATTCTTATCTACTATCATAGTTGACTCATATATCCAAAGTGGATTCAACTTCACTAAATACATTTCCAAACTAATTTCAGATCTTTTTAACTTTCTCCTATCCAACACTGAATAGATAATCATAGCTGCTCGGAGCCACTTAACAAGATATATTGTTTTAAAATTTTTTTTTCAATATTAGTCTAGTGATTACTGTAAGCAAGCTAATATTTAACTTGTTATACTAATACATATAAAAGATGTTGTTTCTTTTATAATGTATATCTATTATTATACAATAAATAAAGAAATGATGTTTACCTACAAAAAAAAAATAAATAAAATAAACTCTTATTCTTTATATTATAATTATATTATTATTTTTATAAATTTCTATTAATATATGGGCGCGAAGATTTATAAAAATATTTAAAATATTTTCAGCTTTACAACTAAAACTTCCAAAATTACACTCATGGATATATCATATAATTTCATCTATTCGAAAGTATGGAATAATTAATG